>VXBW01001548.1:351365-570085 GCA_013400375.1 Thinocorus orbignyianus
GGTTGGAACTGGATGATCTTTAAGGTCCCTTCCAACTCTAACCATTCTATGATTCTATGATCCTGAACCTTTCAACTGCAAAGATCGTACATTTCTATGTATATTAAAAAGGACTGTGTTAATGTGACTAAAAAATGAGGTATAAACCTTTACAATTTGCCTAGACCAATCTCCCTAAAAATCACCAAGAATACTTCCATGTGTTTCCTTTCCATGTAGGTGTATTATTGCAGGTATTTCCCATTGCAAAAGCGTTGCATTTCAGGGTGTAGTGTTCAGTTTCATAGGTGATTACCTTTTGCATGCTTATCTTCTAATTAGTAGCAGTGCTTAAAGCTGCACCTTGTAATGCTGTGTGAATTTGGGGTGCTTTGTTTTTGATTACTCTGCACTCTTTTTAAGAAATAGAGGGGTTTGGTAGGCATCCCAGTTCCCTCGTTTCTTGGGAGAGTGCAAGGAACTAGTGCTAAAGCCTCTGACCACAGAGGGGAGAAGAGGAATGGGGAGAAGGACTAGCTTATGTTCAGGATTTACTCCTGTAAATAGGAGCATGGAAAAGTTGGAACTTCAGGGAGTTGAGGTCTGACCTGAAGCATAGCTTCTGAAGGTGGCAGAGGGGTGGCCTTTGGTGGTGGACGGGACATGGCAAAACTTCTTCCACGGTGCTCCAGGCACACCATGTTGAGTGGTGCCAGGCTGTTATCCCAATGCACGTGGAAATACGGCAGTGTGGAGAGGTTTGGGAAGCCTTTCCTTATGTGCCTCACACCTCACTCTTCCCAAGACCTGCGATTTTTACAATGACCAAGGTGCAATATTTCTTAGAGCCTCCACCTTCTGTCTTATTGTAAGAATTTCAGCCTTCGCTTCAAACAAAGCTTTCTCTCCTCTGAGTTACAGGAGGGAAAAAAAAACCTTGGAAACGTGGGCCCAGCTGTCAAAGCGCCAACCACTTGTCACTTGTAATTTCACTACCTAAATATGTTTGAGAAAATAGCATTATTTAGACCTGTCTGGGTAGTGCTTTCATATTGCGCCGCGCTTCTTTGGTAACTGAGGTGTCCTTTTGTTTCCACACATTAAATAATGTGTTACTCATCGATTTTTGACCTCCCCAAGATGAAGAATTAGTCAGATGGATGTGTGTATACGTGCCTCATGACTATGTTCCTTCCAGTTGGGTCAAACAAGACGAATTTTAGAGCTTAAGCGCGTGGCTAAATTTACCCGGTTCTGCATACTTGATTTGGCAAAACCATATGGACTTTTTTTGATGCATTCCTCAGATCTCTTCTGAATCAGTTTCAAAAACTCTATATTCATGAATTGTACCCACTGTTCAGTGGGAGGTGTAGAAGAACAACGCCTATTTTAGGTGGAAGATTTCCTGTGAACGTACTTGTCTCGGACCAGCTCTACCCTGAAGCTGTTGAAAGGGCCGGTCCTGTCCTCCCACCGGTGCTCAACCACCCTCCTCCACATCCCCTGGGCTGGGGGGACACTGTGGGGGGGTCCCATGGCTGTACCCAGGGGTTTAGCTCAACAGGCATTTCTTTTTTTTCCTTTCCATATCTTTCAGGCTGAGCTTCCCAGAGCTCTTGAGGCTGATCCAGAGGGTCCCTTCTGCTGCAGGGAAGGGTGGTGAGGACGTGCAGCTGGAGGTGGAACTTCTTGTCTGGAGGGTCTCAGGTCAGCTTGAGCTATTGGGTTTTGCTGTGGGTTGTATGGCTGATCCAGGGAAAGGGAAAATTCCCTTTTTGTCCTGGTAGGCAGGATTTCCACAGGAAAGAGTAAAAATATGCATTTGCTAAAAACAAGCTGTGAAGCAGCTGATGGATCAATCCCCGACGATACGCCTGAAAATCATCCTGCAGGATATTAGATGTTTAAAGCATATCCTGCTCCTGGAGCAGTTTGGCCTGAAGAGGAAAGCTGGAGAGATGTCTTTCTGCCTTGCCAGCTGAGCTTCCAGTGCCTCCACTGAGCTGCAGGAGCCCAGGGGGAGCCTGTAGCGTAGGTTGGAGGCAGTGGATGTCTCCGGCAAGAAAATGCTGCTTTTTTTTCCCTCTGAATTTGCAAGTCCTGATAAGTAAAGGTGAAATAATAAGAGGCTGGCTAGAAGCATGAGCTGTTTAAAAAATACATCTGAGAATAATATCAGCCTCCTTTGTTTTTGAGATATAACAACTGCATAAATTGCCTTGTAATTGCTTAAATACACATTTTTTTAAACGATATTTTAAAGCTGTAAGAAGTTTTGGGATTTCCCCCCGCATCTGTTAGCGGGCTTAACAGATTATTTGTAGCTGAGAGAGCTCAGCCCAGAAGGTATGAAACAGAGGAGGGCTAGAACCCACCTTAAGGTTTTACATTAGACTAAAGACAATCCGAAATTTAGCTGTTGTAAAAAACCTCCAAACGTTTATATGTAGAGTCATTTTTTTTCTTTCCATCTCCTATTCCTCTGGCTGTGTGATGCTGGTGCAGGCTCTGTGGTTCATTTGCCCTGTGGTGAGTTGATTCAGGGAGCTAAATGGGCAGAAAAGTGCTTGCTGGGTTTTTGTATAGTTAGTTCTTCGCTCTCTCATCTTCTGCACTGATTCACCACCGAGTGAGAGAAGCTCCAAGGCCGGGAGAGGAGAAGCAGAGCGTGGGCAGAGAAGCAAAGGAGAGGAGAGAGCCAGTAGGACACCACCTTCCAGCTGCAGCTGGAGTTTAGATTGACTTGAGCCTAATCTAAAATCTCCTTCTTAAAATTTTAAGAGTGAGTTAAAGCCATTTTTAAATCTTGGGTGATGGCATGAATCTGTGAAAATGCAAGTTCCTTCATCAGCTAATTCTTCAAATCAGGATGGAAAGTCTGAACTCCTGGGGGTTAAAGTTTGGATACACTTATGTGAGCGCCTGTATTTTGGCAGGGTTTATAAGAACATCAATATATAGGAATCCTTTTTTAAAAATAAAATCAGAATTGCTGGCATATTTTTTTCCCCCCAGTTCAGCGCCTAAAATGTAGAAACAATTAACTCAGAATTGAATGCAATATTTTTCTTTCACATAAAACATTTTGGTTTGAGCTTTTAAGTATTTTCCAAGTTTCAGATCTCCTCTGCTCTGCTCTAAAATTAAATCTGAACTTGCAAATACTTTGTTTACTCCAGAATCTCTCATTTTTTTTGGTTTTTTGAGTATAAACTATGCATTTAATTTTTCCAGCTATAGCTTCTAATGCAGGCTTATGAAGCTAGGCCACTTCCCCTACCATACGCTCTCAGTGAGTCAGGACTGCGGGTGGAACTTGAGTTTTCTCCTTGCCAAGAATAAAAGCACTCTGCTTTATCAGAGCAGAAAACTTAAGGGCATAATTTTTTTTTTTCTTATTTTTTTTTTATCCTAAAAAGTGAAAACCAGCAGTTCAGCATTTTCATATTTTTGTCTTGCTGACGTTTCTTTCAAATTTAAAATTATTCTGTACACGCATCAGTTTAAAAGCACCAAAACCCATCAAAATGCAGCTTGATATCTCAGTGTGCTGAGAGCTTTGGTCTCATCCAAGAAGGCACCAAGACAATTAACCACGTTAGTCATCGTGGTGGTTTCAAAAGTGAGTGTTTGCTCCTTTGCGGGTCCAAACCCAAGGAAAGCTAAACTTGCAGAAGATCACTGAGAAGTCTAGTATCCGGTTGGCTGAACTGACAAATTTTCTGGAAACTCCCCTAAAATCTGGGCTAAAATTATTTCTTTTTTGATGCTGAAATCACAGCTGTGACAAATATTCAGCCTTATCTATGATTCATGTGTTCTCTCAGAATGGGAAGTGTTAGAGTAGCACAATTTAGTAACTTTTGTTTACTTCCCCCTAGTTCAGCAGTTCTAATTTAACATGTTTTCTCTGGAGTAGGTTGTCTACAGAACAAGCCCATTATTACCTGTCTATATCTGACACTTTGCCATTTGTTTAGCCATTCTCTGCTGCCTACTTATAAAATATTCAACTTCCTCTAATGTGACCAAGTAGGGGGAAAATTTTCTGTATTAAACATTACAGAGTCCATTTAAAGTCTGGTATTTTACATACAGAATATTTACTTGTTTCAAAAAATACCCCAGTTTACCTGCAAAATGGAATAACTGTCTTTCATAGAATCACAGAATGGTCAGAGTTGGAAGGGACCTTAAAGATCATCCAGTCCCAACCCCCTGCCCTGGGCAGGGACACCTCCCACCACACCAGGTTGCTCCAAGCCCCATCCAGCCTGGCCTTGAACCCCTCCAGGGATGGGGCAGCCACAGCTTCTCTGGGCAACCTGTTCCAGTGCCTCACCACCCTCACAGCAAAGAATTTCTTCCTAATATCCAATCTAAATCTCCCCTCTTCCAATTTAAAACCGTTACCCCTTGTCCTGTCACTCCACTTCCTGACAAAGAGTCCCTCTCCAGCTCTCCTGTAGCCCCTTCAGATCCTGGGAGGCTGCTCTGAGGTCTCCCTGCAGCCTTCTCCTTTGGATCCTGTTCCAAACTAGAAGTAGTTTGGTGTACGGGGCTGAGTGCATCTGTCACACTTCACCCCATGACTGCTGTCAATCCACTTTATCAACTAATTGAGTTGTAGTACAGTTACCTCCTGGGAATAAACAAGAGGAGTTAGAGATACGGACATGCACCTGCAGGGCTTCCATCTTATTGGCATCATGGAGATGTGGTGGGATGGCTCCCCTGAAAATGGAGTGTTGGAATGGAAGGATACAAGTTCTTCAGGAAGGAAGTTAGGAAAAATTTCTACACCAAAAGGTTTGTCAAGTACTGGCACAAGCTGCCCAGGGAAATGGTGCAGTCATTATCCCTGGAGGTATTTAAATATGGGCAGATGTGGTGCTGAGGGACATGGGTTAGTGGTGGGGTTTGTCAGTGCCACCGGGCTTGTCTTCTCGTCATTCTGCTGTGTTAGGATTGAAATATGTGCTCCCATATCCATTAAGAATTGTATCAGTTGTCATCAATGACCAACTGGAACTAAAACGCCCGGGCTTCTTTCGTTTAGCCGTTGGTAGGCTTCCACTCAGCAGACAGAGCCAATTGCTGTCCTGATGTTATTTGGAGTTGAGTTTTTTTTTGGTTTTTCTTTTGGTGAGCATTTTCAGTGACCTTCACCCCTGTGTAATGGACAGAGGGGACAAATGACTCGTATTCTTCCCTCTCCTCCTCACCATCCGTGCTATCTCTTCCTTTCCTCCTCATAATCCTTCTCCAACCTGTCGTCTGTAGAGTCGTTCTTCTTGGTGAGCTATTTCTGAGCGTGGCAGCCGGGGCTGAGCATCACCCCCAAGAACAGGCTCTAGGGACCAGCACAACACATAGACCCACCCCAGGGTGGCTCTGGCCAACTTTGTCACAGCTTCCTGTAATTTTTTGCCTTTTGGTTCCTTTTAAAATATTTCAACATCTTCAAAAGTAAAGATGGGTTTCCTGCACGTAATAGTTGCTTGTTTGGAGATAGGCTTTTGATTTGCGTTTGAGGAAGAAATCATGGTGGTCTTTCAGGCAATTAAATTCCAAAGTAGCTGTGGGGATCTCGAATGGAAATACATTTCACTGCAAAACTGTCATCCTAACCAGGCACTTCAGATGAGCACTTGCTGTTCTCTCCCGTGGTAGAAAATAAAGCCTGTTTTAAAGCTGAGCTTTTTTTCCTTTGCTTTGCTACCCTTATGGTCATTAGGAAATTGTAAACGAAACCTCGTTATGTTGAACAGCTGGTAGCTGTATTTTAAAAATCTCATGTGAAAGCAAGTGAGTTCACTAAGTAACAAAGTTAAAATCAGTGTGCTGAGAGGCCAAAGCGGTAACAAAGCCGCTCGCGTCTTAGTGGGAACAGCTGAGTCCAAGTGGAAATATGTTGAGGAGAAAAGAAGAAACAACAGAGTTTTGCTTGCATATTGTTCTCGTGAGCCTGACTTATTTGAATAACTCACTAAACCTCCATTGTTCAAAGTTATACAGCACCTCTTACGTGAGATTTTTTGAAATGATGTGCATTTTCTTGAATTAGAGGAAATTTCATTCTCCTGCTTACGGCGATGTCGTTTCATTCAAGTGAAGGTGCTTCAGAGCAGAGTGAAATGTAGCTCATCGTATATAACTGAGCTTTTAGCAAAAAGGACAGATCTGTGGCTGGTTTTATGCAGAATGTGTATTTTTTTTGTGATAAAAGATAAAAAAACTAAGTATTTTCAAAGGGGCAATTTGTAAATGCCACTCCTTCAAGTTGAATATTGAAAAGCTCAATTAAAGATCATAGAATCATAGAATGGTTAGAGTTGGAAGGGACCTTAAAGATCATCTTTGCTTTTCACTGTGATGCCTCAACCCTGCTCTTTGTAGGGTTTCTCTTTTGTGAGGGATTTTTAGGAGGGCATCGTTGTCCCAAGCAGTGAGACTGGCAGCTCTGCCTGCCCGTTCCGCTTGTCAGCCTCGACCAGAGGAGAATCTGGCTCCACACTCTTATCCTTTCAGCGTGGAATTTGAAGCTGCTTAGAAAACATGTTATTCTACATTTGACTTTCCTTTTTTGGGGTATTGCAAACTATGTTTTTTACATGCATTTCCATGAAATTTTCAGATGAATTTAGATATTTTTTTTAGGGAGAAGCTTTCAAGGCAACTTGAGTGACAACTTTGTGAGTCAGAATCAGTTGGAAATTAGTTGCAAGTAGAAGGGTCTGAGATCACAGGGTAGTTCTCAAGTCAATGATAGAGCCCTTTGTTCAAGAAATGCTTTCGTGTGGTTCCTCAAAGGGAACAGTAACTTATGAACTCTCTAGAAGAGACCTAGTGTCAAAGTTCCATTATTTCAGCCTCCAAACACCTTTTCCAGCTAAAGTAGATATGTGTTGGTGATGAAGAAAAGACCTTTGTGATAGTTGGTTTTTCAAGGTTGGGAGTTTAATATAATTGACAAACTATTTCCCCAGCACACTCCTCTGTGGCAGCTTGGTGGGGTGGGAAGAATCAGCATCTAGAGTAACAGGTTGCCTGTGAGGACTTCTCATGCTCTTGTGATGAGTTGAGTCAAGACGTTGGGAAGCCCTGCAGAGGCTCTGGCCAGCCTTGACCTTGCTCTCATGACCCCTCATGGGGCTGTTGCCTTCTCCGGCTGTTCAAATACTTCTCTGGTTGCACCAGGGCTCCAGAGGTTGAAGTTAGAGAGGTAAGGGAAAACTCTTTGCTGTCTCTCTCTCTTCACACACCGATATTATGGACTGTGCTCATTGTTATCCCACCTAGTGTTTTTATTTTATCTTGGAGGGCCTTGTTTTAATTTATATTTTTGAAGTTTGTTGTTCTTCAGATTAAATGACCTAACTTTCACAATAGTTTTTATTTCTTGTCCCTTCTTACATGGTGTTCATGAGGCTTGAGGAGCTTTCCAGTATAGTTCTACCAAGCTTAACTTCTGATGTATGGGTGATGGCCACTTCTTGAAAATCAAGTTGTAGATTTCATCTTTCCTCAGACAGTTGAAGCCTTAGCTAATGTGGCTAGGTAAAGAAGTGGTGTTAAGAGTCTAAAACCACTCAGCCAAAAATAAAGAATGCCTTAATTTGTCATGGCATGCACAATGTAAGCACAATAACACGAATCCTTCTGTTCATGTTCAATTCACAATGGCTATGGGATTACACGAGAATGTAATTTGCTTTTTCATTGATGAAACCCATCAAGATTTCAGGTACCATATTAGGGTGCATCACTTTCAATTAGCTTTTGCCATTACTTGGAAATCTACTGAGAATTGCTAATGTTCTGGGGTTAAAGGACAGTTTGAAGAACCCAGACAATCCCATAGAAACAGTGGAGACCTGCATCTTCTCCATAGGCCTGCAAGCCCAGTGGTAAAGAGATGGGACTCTGGGAACTGGTGTGCTGATGATGTTCCCAAGGTCTGTATCAAAATAATAAGCTTGGTGTGGATGATTTAGCTTTTCTCTCTGTTTTCTTCTAACAATCTAGGAAAGGCTTATTTTTTTTGTGTGTGTAAATGGACTTTTTTTTTCTTTCTTTCATTTTAATTATTGGGGTATTCATCAAGCACTGATATCGTTATGATTAATTGGCTTGTGTCAGCCTTTCATACCTTTTTAGACAAGCTTTCCTCCATTCAAGGTACTGCCAGTGGCCTGTCTGTCAGCCACACGGTGGGCAGGAGATGGCATCTGCTGTGTCTGATTGGAGTCTAAGTGTCTGGATGGCCAGAGGCAGCCCAGGCGTGAGGGATGACTGATGGGCTCCCATTTAAGCCTTTTTACCAGTGACACTGCTAATTTGTGTATTTCTTTCCTCTTCCAGCCATCAGTTCTCATTAAGGTGATAGGAACTCCTATCTGTGAGATGTCTACCTGGCTTTCTGATTTGATTAAACTTGGTTCAAAGAGTTATTGGACAAAGCAAAGATGGACAGTGGGATCCCAGAAATCTTTTCCATTCATGGTTTATAATTATAAAACTATGTCATACGTTTGTGGGAGATATATCTGCCTCTTATACAGCATTTGACTGGTCCATATTTGCAAGGAATGGCAGCCATAATAGCTAGAAACATTGCTGGTAAAGTTTGCAGTGATTTTTTCTTTATATGACCTGAAAACCAGTGGTGGAAAATGAGGAGGAAGAGGAACAATGAGAGAATCTTAAGGCCTAAATGTTATCAAGGCTACAACATTTGAAAGACATTAGGTAGTTTTGGTACTATTTTATGCATGGAGCCTCCTAATAGTTATTTCTCATGGATCTGCAAAATATAAAAGACTTTAGGTTAAAGGAATAGTAATGAATCATTTATGAGATATTATCTACGGAGATGGATTGGTTCCATCTGTTACAGTAATAAAAATAATAATGCTTTGCAATTACATAAATGCTTTACAGGTTTTCAGCGTGCATCACAAACATTAATCTAAGATCTAGCCCATAGCACAGTTTTTAAGAGCTTGTAAAATGGCTTCAGCTTATACATACTGGCTTATTTATTTATTTTTTAACAAGGAAATTTGTTGTAATAGAGTTTTTAAACTAGTTTAGAAAATTGAGTTGTAGCTCCACAGTCTAAGACGCCGTACGAAGATAGCTGCAAAATTGGCTTCTTTTCCTTCTGTTAATTTAAATTGCAGCAAATGTCCAGGAAAAATACAGCTCTACAGGCAGGTGTTCATTAACATACAAATGATAGAAAAGCCTTCCAAGATGCAGTGCTCGCATTATCTCCCAGTTATTTGTTAATCTCTGGGTTTTTTTGGTGTCTTCTAAGCAGCTCACTGATTGAAGGCCGATGGATTCTGAAGCAGAGTTATAGCCTGATAGAAGTTATGTTATGGCCAGGTGTTGTATTTCAGAATATATAGGATCGTGTTACCTAAAAGAAGTAACTTCTTTTATTCCATCCAGGAAGAAATTGGATACATCAAGTAGTGGCTTCCCATAAAACCTGGTTTAGATGCTGCCTAATTTACCTGACAGAATGAATATTAGATTGAATTTTGTTCTGTTTGGTTTGTGATTTGAATTCTTGAGAAAGAAGCAGTGATAACTTTAGGCATAAAATATATATTTCTTTTTAATATCTCTTGGGGTTGTTTGATGTGGTCCCCAGCAGGCAAAGGTGTGCTAAAATGGACGAGATTTATAGTAAATGCAATTCCCTACTGATATTTTGAGCATGTCTATAAGAATGTAGAGGTCAATATGTACTATTATGCTTGGGGTAACATCCAGGTGTCTTGAAGTTGGCTTCCTTGTGATGTAACCTGTGACCTTGAGAGGCCAGGTGCCATGTAAGCTATGGCTTGGGAAATCTGATTTATCCACGTACGTCACAGATTAGGTGTGGGCTTTGCAATACGACTTGGCTGAAACGTGGGACATTAATTCCATTAACTGTGGTCAAAAGTAGCCTATGCATCGACCATTCCAATGGGGGGGATTATGTATCTGGACCTACCAAATATTTGGTTTGGACAAATTTAGTGCTAGATAATAGAAAGGTTTTAATACAACTTAAAAAAACTATGTTTGTCAAAGCAAGATATAATTTCCTTAAGCAATATTCTCTTAATTCATATACAATGAGATTAATTAAAACAGATAGGGGGGGAAAAAATAATCCAGTGTTTTATACCCAGAGAAAATGATGGGTTCCATTCAGTCCTATCTGAGTGTTCATAATCACTTGGGAAAGGTAGCAACAGTTTGTTGTTGGTGCTGACTCTACCCTCTTAATCATGATGACCTGGAAAGCAGTTCTCTAGTCTCATTATCCGGGCTATCTGGGTTAGTGGTACAGAGAGTAAACTGAGCACGGAGGAAGAGATTAGTGGTGTAAAGTCCATCCTTCTTGGTAACTCCCAGATGTTGCTTGGTGTGTTCTGCTCCCTGGCCCTTCCCAAGCTTTCCTTGGTGCCTCCTGATCTGCTCCGGCTGTTTTGGTATCCTCACCTGGATGTCCCTGTGAGTGTCCACCTCCTTCTCTCAGGAGGCATCACTGCTGAAACACCTTCTCTCTGTCTTCATACTTATTCATCTGACAGCTGGTATAAGGCATCTGTGATGTTAAACAGCCTCTTTGTTTAGTGTCCTTGGGTCTTTGCTGGATGGCAGTGCCTCCTGCCTATTCACAGCTGCCAAATTATAAGGAATTATTCCTTCTTACACACTTTTTCCTTCCCTGCCTCCTCCAAAATATGAAGTACGCTGTAGAAATCCCTTACTGCAAGTGTATATCAGCAGGTTTCCTCAGCTGTTGGAGAAGGATGATAGTCCTCCAAAGTGCCATGGAAACCTGCCCAGACATCTACCTGAGTTGGAGGATGGAGCTCTCATGATGTGAACGTTGTGAAGTGTTTTTAATACCACGCTGGTAAGAATTAAATTTTGATGGTGTTCCTCAAAACTGGCTTTGTTTCATGCAGCAGGGCATTAGAATAAACCCTTTCAAGTTGGTGCTGCACAAGAGCTTTGACAAACCAGTTCCAGCTAATCTTGCTTTGAGGTGGTTAGATCTCCTGGCCCCAGAAGCCTCCCTCTTCTTCTGCCAGAGCTCACCAGCCCATGCCAGGACTGGCAGGAAGGAAAACGTGCTTCTGTCATAACTGAGTCTTGGCTCCAACCCACTTTCATCAGCACTTTCAACCAAGATGCCACTCTGTGAATAGGGTTAGCAGAGACATCACACACCTTCTGGTTTTCTGCCTCCCTTGGAGGCCTTGGACCTCCTGGAGGTTAGCAAGGTGGGTGATGAGAAATCATCGTAACAAACTGCTACTGCAAGGTTTTCCAAGTACCTTATTTCAAGCAACAATCATCTGCAAAATCTGCAGTTAGACTAGTAAATAATTGGGTTTATATTTATTTTTGTTCTATTCTCTCTTTCCTTAAAACCTGCTAATTATAGGAATATTGTCCTAAACTTCCAAAATAAGCCGCTGAATTTTCTGGAGAAAATAGTCCTGCTGCTCAGATGGGATCTCAGCACGTAACAGGGTTTTTCAGAATGTTTAAAACAAATGAACTACTAAAATACCAATACAGTTTGCCTAGAATATGTAAGTCACTGGCTGTGTTACACAGCAGGATGACACGCAGAGCTGAGCTGCAGCATAACGTAATAGATGAGGCTGTTTATCTCGTAATAACGGCATGATAATTGTGATAACATCAGAAATTGCTATCAGTCCTTGCTGAGAAATTGCTTGTTACCATCCTCTGGTTTAAATATGCCTGTGATAGATCTGAAATTATTTACAGGACTATTTGGAGGTTTTCCCCTTATTTAACCTTCCAGATTATTCAGTGCTGGTTTTTGTGTGTGAAATTCTTGGTTATATCTTACCTGTGATGAGTTGTTTTTTGTACATCTTCCCAGTGTTTTCCAGATGTGTGTAATATTGAGCAAGATTTTTGCTCTTCACAGTGTCTTATAAAGATCCAGTAACTTGTCTTATAAAATGTGATTGTGGGGAAAAAAGATACTAATGACTAATAAGAAGTAATCTGTGGTTATAACAGCTCCTCCTTTTCTTTTTCCCTGTATCATGATAGAATCATAGAATGGTTAGAGTTGGAAGGGACCTTAAAGACTCCTCCAGGGATGGGGCAGCCACAGCTTCTCTGGGCAACTTGTTCCAGTGCCTCACCACCCTCACAGCAAAAAATTTCTTCCTAATATCTCATCTAAATCCCCCTTTTCAATTCATTTTAAATTGAACCCACCTGCTGTGGGGGACTTGGACGCCATCAGAGTGCATGCTCTAGTTGTTGCTGTTGAATGGTGGATTCTCAAACTGCTGTATTTTGAGACTGACAAAAATTGATTTACATTTTGATTGACAAAAATGATTGTTGACCTCCTTAGGTCTCAGTAAAGACGAGATGGTCAGTGTTAGTGAAATTTCCTGTGAAAATGAATCCCATGTAGAAGGTACTTCTCCTCCAGTCCCAAGAGCCCCAAAATAGTGAGTGGTCATCCAGCAACAACCAAAATGTTTCTCCAACTTGAGAAACCCGGAACACTGGTTCTCATTAATGACATTTTGCAGCACATTCAGAAGTGAAGAAAGTCTAGTTTTGGAAGATAAAGCTGGAAACAAATCCCAAACTATCTGTGTCGCTCCTGCCTATTTCCTTGGGAGATGATATCTCAGATGATAAATTATTGGAAGCCTGAAGGCAAACTCCAGGGATGCTCCACAAGCAACCAGTTAGCCAGTATTTTCCATATCGTGAAGACACAAAAAACTGTCTTCTCTTTGTGGTCTTCAGCTGGAAGTAAAGCATAATTACTTACCATGGAGGACCTTTTATTCTTTTTAGCTGGCATCCACAAAGTATTGAGTTATGACTGCATAAGACAAATTATCTCTCTATCCTTCAGTGCTTTGCAACATTTCATTGATGTTGTAGTTTACTTAATCTAACTGAAAGGTACCCTCATGTGGAAAGTGTGGAAATTGAGGTGAAGGATCACCAACTGACATTTAAAATTGGTGTAGAACCCCAAGCTTCCCAGCTTCTACTTTCTCCCTTTGATTGACATCGCCAAGAAAAAGCATAATGAAAGCTCATAATGTGACAGAAGTTTGCATTAGATTCTCTTTCAAAAAATCAAAGTAGAGTCATTTGGAGAGTAACCTTTTGAACATAAAATGTTGATGACTGTTGAGGTCTGGACAGGACAGATACGCTCCATTTACCCAGCCTGAGCTTCAGGTTATCGAAGTATATGAAACACAGGCAGCTACTAAATAACTCATTGCCCCATGGAAACAAAAATGTCCCATTCCTTCAAAATTTCACTTAAAGTTCATCAGTGTAATGGATAGACCTTTAAAATTGTTGTTTCCTGAATATTCCTACCATTTGATCAGATTTAGAGTAGTGTAACCAGGACGGCTGTCAGGAAATTAGTGCTCAGGGAAGGGGAGTGTTGTGGCTCGGAGCGTGAAGTCAACTGGTTTTATGATCAACAATAAGATTTCAGCTTGGAGGAATGGTGATGCTTGAGTCTTTGGACTGTACAACTGGGCACCCAAGTCGTCCTTTTGAAGGAGATGGGACAATTTCAACTCTTTACGAGCAAAGCCTGGTGAATACGGTGGTGGTGGTGTGGCCAACAGTAGTAATATTTGCACGGTGTGGGAATCCATGTGAAGAAAAGCCAGGAGTCTATTTACGTGTCTATTTGTCAGTGTTTAATGAGTGTACAAGCATGTTGACTGGGAGTTTGTGCCAAGTTTTGTAACCTAATCGGCCTGAATGTCTTTCGGGTATCTCTCCTAACTGCTGTAGAACACTGGCACTTCCTAAAGTCATGACTAGTGAGCCTGTGGTGACAGACTGGCTACAAAAATCCTCTTCATGAGGGTCTTTGAAGAAATCTGTGTATTGAAACTGAAGGTTGCCCTGTGAAAGTGTTTCCAAAACTAGTTGGTTTTGGTTTTCATCTTATCCCAGAGTGATATGGAGTTGGAAGGGACCTCTGGAGATCATCTAGTCCAACCCCCTGCCAAAGAAGGTCCACCCAGAGCAGGTCACACAGGAACATATCCAGGTGGGTTAGGAATGTCTCCAGAGATGGAGACTCCATCACCTCTCTGGACAGCCTCTGCCAGGGCTCTGCCACCACTCACACAGCAAAGATGTTCCTCCTCATGTTTAGGTGGAACTTCCTATGTTCCAGTTTGTGCCCATTCCCTCTTGTCCTGTCCCTGGGCACCACTGAAAAAAGCCTGGCCCCATCCTCCTGACACCCACCCTTGAAGTATTTCTAGATGTTGATCAGATCCCCCCTCAGCCTTCTCTTCTCCAGACTGAAAAGATCCAAGTCTCTCAGCCTTTCCTCATCAGAGAGATACTCCAGGCCCCTCATCATCTTTGTAGCCCTCTGCTGTACCGTCTCCAGCAGTTCCCTGTCCTTTAACTGGGGAGCCCGGAACTGGACACAGAATATGAAAATTATTGTTAAAAGGGAAGTATAATTGTATAATTACAGTATATTGAAAGTGAAGTTTGTCCCTTGGAAATGTTTTCCAAGTAGTTGTTTTTAGTTTAATTTACTGTTTCTTGAGCTATTCTGGATCTTTTTTTTTTTTTTTTAGGAATATATATATATATATAAGGTGGAGTGAGAGAAGGGGCGGACTTATTTCCAAGATGTATTTATGATTTAGCAGGACTGGCAGAGAAGTGAGTTTGGGTAGCCCGTGCTCAAACAACAGCCACGAGACTTCACGCGCCGATAAAAATCACTGGAGACTGCGCTGGACACTGAAGCTGGAAATTATCACGGTAATTTGGCTGCCTGCCATTCCTTTACTGTCTTTTTTTTTTGCTAATTTATGTAGGGTACTGCCTGATGGTTGTTTGGAAAACAGGCAGCTTCATGAATGGTGTCTTTTATTACAAAGATAACTGTCAGATTTTATTTAGTTGCCTTGATGACAACGCCTACCCCTGATATCCACATGACTGAACGCTGTGACCTGTAGCGCCTATCTGCTGGGGTGAGGAGAAGCAAAAGAAGTCTTTCTTATATGTGCTGAGGCTTCTTTAGATGCTTTTCCCTCCAGGGGAAAATCCCACATGCCTGCAGGTCCCGGATAAATCCTCTCATTTCATTCCCAGAAGGGAGGCAATGAAGGCACTGGAGGTTATTCCCCAAAGAGTGAGTTTCTCGCTTCATGGGTGTCGCTGCTAATGCTGGGTGCTAAAATAAACTCCCCATGGTCCGTTTAAGTTGAAAACCCAGCATTATGAAGCTGCTTGAGATAGTTGGCAGCATCGAGGCAACTTTTGAAGAGAATTAAATGAAGGAACCAAGAGTAAAACAGCCATTCAGAGGGTGTACGGTGGCGTGGGGAGGGAGGGAAAGGGTAAAACCAGCTGGAAAGGAAGAGAAACGTTCCCAGTGAAACGACTCAATGGGTTTTCAAAGAACAAAAGTTGAAAACCCACGTTGGATGTATGATTTAACGTATAGAAATGTTTGAATTGTTCTGTAACTGGAGCTTTCCCATGACATTAGGAGTGTAAAACCTCGTGGTTTAACGGGCTTTACCACCTTGCTGGTGCCTGTGCCCCTCTCTTCTGCATAAATCTGGCTCATTTTGCTGTTAATGCTTTGCTAATTTCCTAATTTCTAGTGAGTTTGCTTTTTAAATATCTGCCAGCTCGGTGAATTCCAACAAGCATTGGCATGAGTAATGAGTCAAATGTGAGAGCAGCATTATTCTTTGACAGTTCTAAAAGGGTTATGTAACTAGAATTTTAAATAATATTTTTGAAATGTGTAATTTAAAAGGTCCTCGTGTTCTGTAAAAGGTTTAATTTTTCATACCGTTTAATTGACATTGCAATAGAATCGTTAAGTCAATGATGATTAAACCAGAACTTTTATGGATCAAACTCTCTTCTGGGAGAAATGTAGTCATCGTGAAAGAGATATGGATGTGGATTTTGAGGATGCTGCACTAGAAGCAGGGGCTGAATAGACTTTTCAATAGATCTTGGCGATTGCGTCTAACCTGGACTCCCCTCTCCCAGTTAATCCGAGGCCAGGGCACATCTAGAGTCAAAACTGGAAAAATTCTATTGTGCCTTTACAAAATGCCACTCGCTCGAGAAGGCAAGACTTATTTCACCTGTGTGGGTTCACCCTGATTTGAACCAAATTCTAAAGAAGTCGAGAACGTAATTCAGTTATTCTGTATATTCTCATGTTGATATTAAGCTGCCTAATTTTCTGTGTAGTAAACTTCTGCCCTCATTACGAGTAAGTGATAAAGTTTTGCTTCTTTTTGTGTTGCTAAGTTTCAAAACTCTGCGTAGCTGAGGCGGTTGCTGCAGATTTGTGTACTTTTTCTTACTTTGCAAGTGCATGTCACTGTCTTGCGTCAACAGGTATTTTTGTTTTTACTAAAAATACTAATGCTCCAACATGCAGCAGGTCTGGAAATAGGAAAAGCAAGAAATAGTACCTAGAAGCACTTTGCCTTTCTTTCCAATTCCTTTACACAGTGTTTATGATAGAGCATACAGGGATTTTTGTTCCTTTGGAAAGTGGCTGGACTGCATTATCCCATCCGATATCGAAGAGGAACAGTCTCATATAGAGTCAACTGGATTAGTTTTCATCTAAAATCTTTTAGGACATTTCAAGACACTTGATACTTGTGTTATAAGCCATCTGTTGGAGAAATGCTGTGTAAGATGTGAGCTTTATTCAGTATAAGAAATTCCAAGTTATAGGTAACATCAGTGGAGCAAGTTATGCAAAAGGAGTTCTTAAAGGGGAGAAATAAAGGAGATGAGAAATTAAGGGATGAATGAAATAGAAAAAAGCACTTATTAGTGTATCAGGTCAGGAAATACTGTTGCTCTAACAGGGTTAGTGATAGCACGGAACTGAGATAGGATGGGATTAAGATAAAAATGAAAGCCACAAAGTCAGGAATTGCTTGGGGAAGATAAATAATTGGAAGTAGGAGCAGATTGTCTAAGAACAGAATATAACTGATCTCTTAGTTTGAAAATTCACTCTTCATTTTGTGTGAAGTAGAGTTAATGACCAAATTTTCAATTTTATTGTATTAAGTAATATCTCTGCTAAAAAGCATGTTCAACCTAAACTCCAAAATTCACTAAACCAAAGATAAAAAATGATCGGAGGAAAAAAGATAAAACCCTCTAGAGTATGATTGTGAAATATAAATTTGCTAACAAAATAAGCTGCAGTTTCTCAAACCTCTCAATGAAATAATTTGGCAAAAGCTTGGAAAAAATTGTGTGCCTTGCGATGTTTTTCTGGCGATCAGTCAGTTTGAATTGTGCTGAATATGACTGGTCCTTTCCTCAAAGAAAAACAGGAGCTTCTCCACCTACATCTCTGCAGCTGAAGGTTTGTCACTGAGCATCGTGGTCACTGGATGATAAAGCAATTTTCCAGACCTAGCAAAGTTTGCGTAGAATTTAGTAGTTCTCGTGCCGTGTTTGCTCGGCCCGTGTCATTAGCAATAATAATAAAGAAAAATCACTGGCTCCAAGTACACAGACTGTTCCCAGATATACACACAGAAACATATAAATCCGGACTAAATGTCAGCACTTATAAGGTAAAAAGGCTAATTGCAACTAAAGCAAATTAGTCCTTCCCCTAAAGATAAAGAAACCAGATCCTGTGTATCTCTCCCGTCCATGGCCCTGTGTCTCACTAAATCATGTTCCCTAATCCAGAGTTCTTCCGAGTTCCATTCCCTACTTGCTGTCTTTTCAGAGCTTCCCCTAAGTTTTCTTGTAGTCCGTGGGGAGGCTGAGGGGGTCATAACCCGCAGAGGCTTCTTCCCAAGGATCGTTCCTGTGGCAGATCCTGCAGGATCTTCCCCTCCAAGTGGAGCAGTGCGCACTTCAACTGCACTTTGGAGGTGCACTAGGATCTTCCCTCACCTTCCTTTAGATGAGATCTGGGGAAGAAATTCTTTATTCTGAGGGTGGTGAGACCCTGGCACAGGTTGCCCAGAGAAGCTGTGGCTGCCCCATCCCTGGAGGGGTTGAAGGCCAGGCTGGATGGGGCTTGGAGCAACCTGGGCTGGTGGGAGGTGTCCCTGCCCAGGGCAAGGAGGTGAGAATGCGATGGTCTTTATCTAACCATTCCATGATTCCTCCTTTTCAACTAGTTCTTCTGAGCAGGAATTGAGGAACCACAGTGGGGAATTTCTGCAGCAGAAGCAAATTGAGAAACAGAAGAGGTGTCTCTTTACTTGAGTCGTTTTGTTTTAGCACCAGAAAGCAGATGAAAAGCCCTATACATCAGGGTTTCAGTTATGCTGATTCTGTTAACTTCCTTGCTGACTTCACTCTCAGATGCATTTATTTTACGATCCAGGACCTCAGCCAGTCTTAGTCAAAGCCCAGCTCTCCTGCCCTTCCACAGACACTTTGCGAGAGCAGATCTTTCAGCTGCCTCCTCACTGATGGTCTGCTGGTGCCTTGCCAAACCGTCTGGGAGGCGTCTTCCTCTTCTGCTTATATGTGGAGCATCACAGCACTTATGGGAGGCCAAATAAATTTAAATAGCGGATCAATCTACAAAATCGTAACTTGCAACTGAAATGATTTCTTGGGAGGGGGAGCAGGTGACTCCTTGCTGAAATGATTGGAGTGATTAAGTCTCTTTCCAGGCTGGTGCCTACAAGGTAGGGAGACACAGGAGTTTGTGGAGCAGGTGAAGGATAGGATATTTCCTGAGCAGCTGAGGATGAGTTATTATGCAGGGGATTTTCCTGTACGTTGGAAAACTCCCTTAGTATGATGTTCTGTTTGTAACATTTTCATTGTCACTTGAAAAATCCATATTTTTCCCCGCTGAAGTTTTCCCTTCCTTAACTTTATTTTTTGCTTTCTCTTTCCAAGAGTTTCTGATTGAAGTGCTTCTTCTGGCTCTCCTGCTAATCCCTGCCTTTCAATGTGGGGCTGGGAAGCCTAACTTTAGAAATGTGGTGTATTTTAAGTGTTTCAAGCAAATGTAAGGAGAATATTTTAGTGCGTTTTTTGCATCCAGAGTAACTGGCAATTGTCTAAGCTGAACTCATTCTGGAACAGCAGAAGCCTCAGGGCAACAGTGTCTTCTAAACATGGCTCTTGTCTGTCTGTGGGATTTGTCTTACTCTATAACAGTTATCCTTGAATACAATTTTTTAATGCATTTACCTAGAAGCAATCCTTGTGCATCCATTGCTGATGTTTTATGGAGAAGGAAAGACTCAACAGTTGTGAAAAGCCAATGCTTCCCAGATCCTAGAGACTTGTTGTGAAACCATGGCTCCTCACTGCATCTTCGCGGGGGGTATAAAACCTGGAAAAACTTGACCATTTCTTCAGGATGTGTCTGCAGACTCAGTTGACCATCTCAGGTTTTTACTGCTGTTAGAGTATAGTGTTTGTTTTCCCTCTAAAGCTTTTTGAACAAACCAAAATCCTGCGTAACGTGCTGCCGTTTTAATCAGATGCAGTGATTTAAGGAGTCTACGTTGAGGAGATGATCCATGAGCTTCCTCTGCCTTATGGTGCAGCCCCTCATATAGTACAACATCTGGTGGAAACAGCTTATATTAGTCTTATCTTCAGATTGCTTAATGACTCTAATAACGCTGCCACAAAGCTTTACACGAGCGAAGAAAGATTTGGGAAAACTTAACCTTGGCTGTTGCTATGACAAGAACGTCAGCAAGTTTTATGTGCTTTTATTCTTTTCTGTTTTGAATGTGTCCTATATTTTGCTACTCCTAATTTAGGATAAATTACTGTCTTTGAAATGTTATTGAAAATACAACTCAATTTTTTTTAACTCTCCTTAAAGGTCTTGTAATGTCCAAAGTGTTTCCTTTGACTTGGGTATATGAGATGCTACTGAAAAAATCTGACTGTCTTTTTCCCCTTCTTTTTGTATTGTTTTGATATTTTATTTAAGAGCTATAGTTTGCTTCTATTTCCGTTTGTCAAATCAGTAAAGCTATATTTTAGCTCTGTGATGAAAATTCTGTCTAAACACTGTTATTTAAGGGTTTGGGGCTTTTTTTTTTGNAATATTTCCTGGAAGAGAAATTTGGAATACAAGCACATATGGCCTGCTTAGGATCTTATTTCAGCGTTGCTCAGAATACTCACATAAGTAGATAGGGAGAGCAGGATGAGAGAAATTTGGTGCCCATTGACTTCCTGTCTGGCTGGTGCTGGTCCATTAGCCCTTATCAAAGTTGGAAGAGCAGCTACAACCCAGCCTTTGGAGGGATGGGATCAATACCTGGCACCGAGCCTGAAGGTCAGATAAAGTACTTAGGCAGG
Source organism: Thinocorus orbignyianus (assembly GCA_013400375.1). Taxonomy (NCBI): domain Eukaryota; kingdom Metazoa; phylum Chordata; class Aves; order Ciconiiformes; family Thinocoridae; genus Thinocorus; species Thinocorus orbignyianus. Next base: position 371,751 of record VXBW01001548.1, read on the forward strand.
CACTGTGCCAGGCTAAAGAGATGTCAAGAAAATCAATTAGATACTAAAGAAAGAGCAGCAAGCTAACTAAAAATCCAATCTTGAAAGGCTCTTTGTATTTTGAAGGCAGCTTATTAGTGTTAGCTATATCTTTATCTCTCTAATAAAATTACCTTTGTTAAGCAATTAAAACCAGACTCGGGTCATACAAGGCTAGCACCAAACCGACTGCGGACACCTGTACGGCACCAGATTAGAAATAGCCACAAGTGCTGGAGATTAAATCAAACAGCTTTTCAGGGTAGAGCACGGCATAACTTGTGATTAATCTGCTCTCCTCCTCCCCATATTGATTACTTTACCTACGTGCATTTGGCATATATCTTAGATACTTTCTCCTCTGAGTGGTAATGGAAAGCATAGACGTTGTCTGCTGGTGCCAGGTAGTTTACTTAATAAATTATAGCTGTCTGAAGTCGATAAATAGAAGAGAAATTCAGAGGGGTGGGTTGTCCCTTAGCTTTCCTCTCCCCTCCCTGAACCACAGTGATGGAAAGGAGTTTATGTTTTACCAGGTTGGGAGTTGGAAACGCGATGGCTGTGATGGAGCGTGTTGCAGTAACACCTTTGGGTACCAAAGAGACTTTGATCTTAGGGTGGCCCAAATGCAGTGAGGAAATTGCTCTCCTGCCTGGGCACAGTTGCCCTTCTCTCTAAAAAAAAAATACCTGAGAGAGGAGGAGTTCACCATATGTTGCTACCTGAGAAGAAAATCATAGTCTTTGTTCCACACTGAATTTACTGGTAAAAAATTAATTCCTGTCAGCTAATTGAGCTGCCCAGGAATCGAGCATTTGAAGGTCTATAAGTATGATGCATCTTTTCTCCAAACAAGGAAATGGCTCACGGCAGAGCAGGGTCCTTGTGTCCTTGTTGTGCTGCCCAGGGAGGTGGTTGAGTCGCCATCCCTGGAGGTACTTAAAAGCCAGGCAGACGTGGTGCTGAGGGACATGGGTTAGTGATTGTTTTTCTCAGGGTTAGGTTGATGTTTGGACTTAATGATCTGAAAGGTCCCATCCATCCTTGACAATTCCATCATTCGCTGATTCTCTGATTTCCATATTTTCCCTCTTAGCCCAGATGTGGTGTGCTGGCTCCTCTCTGGACTTTGCCTGATGCAAGCTGTAACCCTCAGAAACTGAAGAGGAGGTTGAAATGAAGCAAATTCTAGCTGGAACAAAGGTACGTGTGGTTTTATGGCAGAGCCCCCAGCCATTCAAACTGCCTGTATTGTTGTGGTGGACTCTGTCATGTGAGATCTTTGAGAAGAAAAATTCCAGCTTTGCTGAAGTCAAAATTTAATCAGGTTCTCAGGGACAGGGTTTTACCTCCATTGTGTGGGACTGAAAACATCAGTTAAAGATAGTTCATCTTGGTGCTGACACTGAGGGAGGGCATCTGTTGCCGTTGTAGGCCAATTCGACCTAAACCATGACAGTTCATCCATGGTGTTCTGACTAATTTATCTTCTAATATTTGGGAAAACTGCACTTTTAGAAGACTCTATTTTTCTCTCTCTCTCCCTTGATGGCTGTGACCCTGAGAACTTCTTGCCCCAGGGCCGGAGCCCTGAGGCCTTCCCTTCCTCTCGAAGCCATACGGGCTGTCCCTGAGGGGAGGGCACGGCTTCTGCTGGGGATAGTCCTTGTTTGTTTTATATTAGTATCGGGATCAATACTGGTCCTTTAGTGTTATTAATACTAATTATTTAGTCTTATTCTGTTAAATATGCTTCAGCCCTTGTGTTTCCTTGTGGCATGAGTTTGGGTTGACTGCTGAATACCGTTCTTGTCTCTGAAAAGATTGGCACTGCTCTCCACCAGGCTTTTGTTACTTGTATGTTCTATTTTGACTTCCAGTTTTGAACTTTGTTAGCCAGATGCTGAAAACACCCTGTGGTTTGCGTGCCCATGGATGTGGATGTGTGGATGTGTGTGCACATACATGTCTCCTTCTCCATGTGCCACTGTGACAAATTCCTACAACTGCAATAATAAGAATTCCTTCTTCATTTTGACTTTGTGGGGAGACACAGAGCCCAATACATATTAATGAAACAACAAAAACTTGGCTGTGCATAATTAATACGGTTAATTTATTTTATTCAGAGGCTTAGTGGATGACTGAGGAATCAGAAGAAGGAAGCAAAATGGGAACAAATAATGACAGCAGAAATTTGGTCTGTCCTTGAGGAAAGGGCTCAAGTTCTTCCTTCATTTGGTGCTCCTTTTCCTGCTCCACCTACAGCTTAGTTTCAGCGGATGCACCATGCGTTAATTAATTTGAACCTTTTTTTGTTGCAAATGATCTCACTAACAAAACATTGTAGGAAATAAGTAGGGTAGGTATTCTCATACCTGCATTTTCTTTCCAAGGCCTTGGTCTCCTTGACAGGAAAAATCTGTAATGTTCTTGTCAGTATTTGCTAAGATTTTTTTTTTTTAGAGTCAAATCCAGATTTTGTTGGCTGGCCTATAAATTTATTCAGCCCTAAAAGATAGGAAATCATTCGAAATTTGAAATGATGCCTCTTGAAATTTCAAAACCACCAAACAAAACCAAGACATTTCCATGACCAAATGCATTGCCGGTTTTGACCTACATTGGACAAAACTTCTCAAATATCCAAATTTTCTCTATATAAAGAAAAAAGTAATGAAATCTGTCCCTTCTATCTGCCTCTTCCAAATCTTTGTATATTTTCAGTAGGACGACCTTTATTTGTTGGGATTTTATTTTTGGGAAGCTGGTGAGGAGCTCCAAGTATTTAACATACACGTAAACATATATATGTGTGCACGTGTTATCTGGAGAGTACTGCAAGTAGCAGACGAAATAGTAGATTTGAAGAGTGGTGGCAGTGATGTACGCATAGGAAATTAGGAATATTTTGTGTGAAATCCTTGTTACTGTTCTGGAGATCAAATTTAAATCTCTGTAGAGAATGGACGTTACCTATTATGGATATTAAACAGAAACTAAGCCTTTAGTATGAAATAGGGAGCAGGCAAGTAAACTAAGGATAATAATTTAATTATGAATGTACATTCTTGAACATTAATAAGTACTCATGACTTATTCAGACTGATATTTAAACTTGTGTCAAGGATTTTTATAAATTTGAAGTGACTCTGAAGGCCAGAGGCATGATAGAGTTCTCTGCTTCATCACTCCAAGGTCCCACCTCACTTTCCAATAAACTCTACTCTCTCCTTGATGGTGGGAACCATCCTACATCAAACTGGGTGCTCAGCAGCCCATGCTGCTGGTCGTCATACAAATTGGTGATGGCTGGAAGTTGTGTCCAAGTAACCTGGAGAGGCTGTTTGGCTGATTCTTCCAGGTGGACTCAGTCTCATCTGGGGCAGAGAAAGGCAAACAACTGAGCTCCTTCAAATCTCTCAGTCATTAGTTACCAAAACCATTCAATCTATCAGGCAACATCTAGTTCTCCAGGTTTCTGGCCATGGCTATGGGCCAGATAATGACCTCCTTGAAACTACAGATTGAGAACTAGTTTCTCATTTTTTCACGGCAAAGCTGAACAATGTTTAAACAGTGAAAATGTAAATCATAGAATCATGAAATTGCCCAGGTTGGAAGGGACCTTTAAGATCATCTAGTCCAACCATCAACCTAACTCTGATAAAAACCTTCACTAACCCATGTCCCTCAGCACCACGTCTCTCCAGCTTTAAATCCCTCCAGGGATGGTACCTCAACCACTGCCCTGGGCAGCTCAGACTGATGCTTGACAACCCTTTGGAGTAAAATTTTTTCCTAATATCCATCCTAAACCTCCCCTGGCGCAACTTGAGGCCATTTCCTCTTGTCCCATCACCTATAACTTGGGAGAAGAGACCAACCTACCCTGGCTACACCCTCCTTTCAGGGAGTTGTAGAGAGCGAGAAGCAAACCGGGAGATTACTGCCTGTATTTGGGGTTTTCCAACTTCTAGAAGTTGTATTCTGCCATTAAATGTTTCAAAGCTAATTCAGTTTCAGTTTTTTGTGTTCGCCCCCCGCTGCAATTCTGTGAATGATTTGGGTGCTTTGACACAAGAATTCACCAATTAAGAAACAAGCAAAAAGACTTTTAAATCAAACTTACCACATTTGTTCAAGTCGTTGAAAAGCAGGAAATTACTGTTGCTCTCCAGAAGGCAGCTGTGTGTATACAGTGACATTTTATTTAATGATTCAAATTATAGCATAAATATACATTGTATTACTTGTTATTCTCATTTGTATTACAATGCTGCAAAAGAGCCTTCGGCGTAGATGTCAGCTGCAACCACTGAGCCTTTATAGAAGAGCAGTGTGAAACCCAGACCTCAGTGACATTAAAAGACATTAACTGTCCTTTAGGGCCTGATGCTGAAAGAGTTTTGTATGTTCTTTCTGAATCCTGACGTACTGCATGCTGGTCTGCTGCTTAGTTGGTGGGACTTCATGTGGTGAAAGGAAAATGTTTTAGGAGTCATTTAATGTTAAACTTGCAAGAAAAATTTGGATTGAGAGCAACCCCGAGGAGAAGGACTTGGGGGTGTTGGTGGATGAGAAGCTCAACTTGAGCCGGCACTGTGTTGGCAACCCAGAAAGCCAACTGCATCCTGGGCTGCATGACCAGCAGGGCAAGGGGGACATTCTGGGGAGACCACCTCTCAGTTCTGTCTCCACCTCTGGGGCCACCAGCAGCAGAAGGACATGGACCTGTTGGAGTGGGGCCCGAGGAGGCCACAGAGCTGGGAGGGCTGGAGCCCCTCTGCTGNAGCAAAAATAACCATATAAGATGATGAAGTAATGGGTTGTTTGTAAGGTACCTCCATGAGTGCTTTAAGGATGTACCCACCTTGCCTTCCACAGGCTGTTCAGTGGCATTTCTGACAGCACATCATGTCCTCTGAGCTTAGCTCTTTGACCCAAAAGGTTGGCGTAGTTGCTGATGGGTGGGTTGCAAAGATGTGGGCTTTCTGCACAGGAGGTCTCCCGCACAGTTCTCCTTACTGCTGCTGTGGTATTTGCATGGCTTCTCTGGTAACCTCATCTCCAACCACTTCAGCAGATGACGGTGTTGCAAACTCAACCACAGATGAAACTACTGAGGCAGCTCCTGGAGCCCTGAGCCTTGGTTTATTTAAATGGATGGTGAGAGCCGAGGATTGTGCAACAATTCCTTCCCTTGGAAAGAAATGTGGTTGGACTAGTTGTAGTGTTTCCTGCTTAGGAAGGTATCTGGAGAAGAGTAGGAGAAGATCCCAGATCAGAAGAAGAAGAGTTCAGCTGGGGACCTTCAGACCCCGCAGAGGTGGCCTTGTGTGAGCTCCTGAATAGGCTGGAAATATGAAAAATAGGGGGCTGACATTGTTTCAGTGGCACTTTGTGAATGATGAACTGTGAACATGAACTGTGGTATTGAGGTCATTCTGTGTTTTAATTGTAGAGTGGATTGTGAATTATCTAATTATCTGCTTTCACTCTTTCAGCGAGAGTGAGAAGCCTTCTGCCTGCAGAGGCGGCTGACCTTGTGCTCCAGAGACTGGAGTTGACGGGGCTACTAAAGCCCCCCTTGCTCCCCTGGTAACTCCAAGCTTCAGAGATTTGGGAAAAAAACTTCAGAAAGCACCAGAGAAGGTACATGCAGATGCAATCAGCTTCATGAGCACAGCATAGGAGTGGCAGTAGTATCCTGGGGCTGCTGTGTCCCCAAGAGCTGGATGCCTGGAGCTGGTCCTGGCAGTGGGACAGGCTTTGGTGGGCAGAGTCCAGTGCTGGGAGATCGTTGCTTCTCCTTTGTACACATTCTAGAGGTTGTGGTTGAGCTGTAAGCTTGTAACTGTTCCCCTTTTGGGTTTAGATTGAAACTTTTTGGTTGATTTATGTACCTAGAGGGCTCCAAAGTGAACCTTGCGCTTGATGCCTCTGTTGGGGAACAAGCCGAAGCCTGTAGCTGGCGTGGGAACCCAGAAGAACCAGAGAGGAGAGTCTGGAACCTCTGCTCTCTGTGCTCCTGCTCATACACTCTCAAAATGATTTGGATTTGTTTTTCAAAGCCAGGTAGCAGCTCAGTTTAAAACCATTTGTATGAAAATAGGTTCTCCAGGAAAGAGAACATGTTGTGGCTGTCCTTTTGGAATGTGGTGGGATTTTGTGCTCTTGCTCTTAAAATCCAGAAAGAAATTCTTTGCTGTGAGGGTGGTGAGAGCCTGGCCCAGGCTGCCCAGAGAAGCTATGGCTGCCCCATCCCTGGAGGGGTTCAAGGCCAGGTTGGAGGGGGTTTTGGTCTGGTGGGAGGTAGGGTTGGAACTGGATGGTCTTTGAGGTCCCTTCCAACTCTAACCATTCTATGATTCTAAGCGAGCTCTGATGCTCGGTGGCAATTGTGATTTGAAGTGAGTACAAGGAAGTTTGGTAAGGAAAAAAGAAGTAGAAGAAAGGCTCAAATACCTGCCTAATGTTTATCGTCACTGTTAAGATTCTGAGAACTTTAACTATGATCAGTGTGTTAATAATAGTTAAATATACTCATACTACCCCTAAGAGCAGTTTACATGTCACATGGTGACATCTTAGACAATACCTGAGCAAAAAAGTGGAATTTTTCTCTATTTTTGTATTTTGACAAGGTTCTGTTTAATCTATGGCAATATTTGGTAAATCTATTAAGCTAATAACTTTCTTGAAACCAATATATAAGATGGACAGATGCAGGAAAGCTGGAGCGTAGACATTTACTAATTGATTTGAGGGCATCTTATTTATTTATTTATTTATTTTTAGGTGTTGAGCTGTTGCAGCTTTGCTTCTGCAAGCTTTTGAACTTTTCTTTTGACTGCATATTCTAAATGCAGAAGAAATCTCTTGCCTATTTTTGAAATTTTTTTATTTTTAATCTGGAAAGCTCAAAGATCTTACTTGTAGTTAATTTTCCAGCAAAGGGAAACTCAGTCATGTGAAGGAAAATGACACCAATTTCATTCAGTCCATCAGCCCTGATAATGCTCTTGGAGAGAACCATCTGCATTGATGAGATAGTATTTATGTACTACTGCATGTAAATCAAGCCTTTTTTTTTTCCCCCTGAATCACCACATGTGGAGATTTGTGCTTTTTAGGGGTATTGGTGATTTATTTTTTCGTTGTTGTTCTAGCAGAGGTATGATAAGGACCGGTCTGTAATACTGGAAACCAAGAAGGGCACATCAGCTTTGTTTTAAAGTGCTTAGTTGGTTGGGGATTGAGTGTACATCTGAAAATAATCTGAATTATTATGCCTTGAAGATGGGCAGGGAAATGATTAAGTGACTCTATTTGTATGCAGATTGGGGCTATGTAATTAAACACATACTTACCGACAAAAGCAGAAATGAAATTGCTTCCCCAGTTCAGAGAAAAATAATAGGAAAGAATATAAAATGGTATGAATGAATAAAGAAATAAATGGGAGCAATAAATGGCCAGTCAATAGGGTGTTTTGGAATTAGAGAAGGTCAAGCTAACCCGATCTTTTATTCTATTTTTATTTTTTCTGAGACTGCAGGTTAGGCTGAAAAAGATAATGCAATAAACCCAAACTTAAATAAAACATTTGAAGTGAGTCTTATTGGAAATGTTGATTAAGAAATATAAATCATTATCTGGCACATATTAAATTACTCAAGCTGGAGAAGCATCTCACTTCAAAGGGTACCTTAACCAGAGAGTAAGTGGGAAGGAAGTTCCTAGTGGAGAGACTTCTGGACTGGGTCTTGATCCTCTGCTGGTTTGTCATTTTATTGATGACCTACAAGGGAAAAAGAAATCATTATTGGTTGTATATTGATACATATGGAGAGATAGATATGGAGATGCTCTATGTCAAAGCACGTGTCATGTGTGTGATAGAACGGGGGAGTAAAGCGTGGTAAAGAGACCAGGTCATTGACCTGTTTGGGTTCCCTAGTCCAAACTGGACACACATGTGGCTGGAGTGAGTCCAGGTTGGGACAAGAGGTTGGTCCAGAGACCTCCAGAGGCCCAGTCCAGCCTCTGTTGTTGAGTGATTTGTGTTTGGCCATGACACCAATCTCTGATGCTGTTTCAGGCGTAGTGTTCACCATCCTTCATCACCAGAGTTCAGGAGAGCTTTGAGCATCACTAAAATGCTGGCAAAGGGCTTTATAGTGAAAGTGTATGTTCTCTTTACGTGGAGAATATGATGTATTGGTCTTATCAAACTAAAAATTGTGCAATGACCTCATCTACAATAAACTATGTGGTGTATAAAATATTATTTAGCAAAGTGAGATCCAGGACTAGAAGCTGAAAATAGGCAAACCCAACTGCATGTAAAGTGCACTTTTTAGAAATGAGTGTGATAAATATGTGATTAATCGTTATTCTTACAGTCTATGGGTGCAATGCCATATTACTTCTGATATTTATCTCACTCCTCTCTGGTTTTAAAGCAGTACATCTGCTTGTGTTCCCAAACTCTTGGTGACTGACTATGGTTATATCAAAGATAACGTGAAGTTTTGCTCTCGGTTATCATAGAAGTGAATTAAAGGGGCACTGTGGTCTCCACTGCACATCTGCAAACCTCCCACAAAGCTTTTGCAGTCATGTTATTGCTGTGCTTGGGGAATTTTTCCAGTTCCCCAAAGAGTTTTTCATGGCTCAGCCGGAGGGGTGCAGTTTTGTAGAAACCAGTAATCCAGATGCCATGCTCATGGTACAACTCCACGGTAGATTATGAATAAATGAGCATTTGCCCAACTTACCTAAAATCCAGCTCATGAAACTTGAGGTGTTTTCTGTCTGGGAGTGGGTCTGAATGTGCTCTGTCTTTTAAAAAGGCTGTGTTTGGTTTTTGAAATGAACTCTATCTGCTTTTCTGGGGAGCTGGGCCGTTAGGGCCATCTCACCTATGTCCCTGACTGTCCTTCTCTGTGTTGCGCTGTGTCCTCGCCCCGCTATTCCTTTTCTTTATTTATCTTACTCTTCATTCTCATTCCAGTTATTTATATATATTTACAGTTTATTTTTTAAATAGAAGTCCAGTAACAGGTAACTTGGGTAGGGAGAAAATGTCTTTTCTCCTGGTTTCCCCTCCTTAGTAAAAGTGCTGAGAAAACATTTTGTGATCAGTAGAATTCATAAAATCATAAAATTTCCTTGGTTGGAGGGGACTTTTAAGATCATCAAGTCCAACCATCAACCTAACTCTGATAAAAAACTTCAATAACCCATGTCCCTCAGCACTATGTCAACCCAGCTTTTAATTCTCTCCAGGGGTGGTGGCTCCACCACTTCCCTGGGAAGCCTTTTCCAATGTTTGATAAACCTTTCAGTGTAAAAATTATTCCTGATATCCAATCTGAACCTTCCCTGGTGCATCGTGAGGCCATTTCCTCTTGTCCCATCACCTGTGACTTGGGAGAAGAGATTGATCCCCCCTGGCTACACCCTCCTTTCAAGGAGTTGTAGAGAATGAGAAGGTCTCCCCTCAGCCTCCTTTCCTCCAAGTTGAACACCCTCAGCTCCCTCAGCTGCTCCTCACAAGACTTGTTCTCCAAACCCCTCATCAGCTCCGTTGCCCTTCTCTGGACCTGCACCAGCGTCTCAAAGTCTTTTTTATGGCTGGGTCCCAAAACTGGATACAGCACTTGAGGTGGAGCCTCACTAGTGCCCAATACAGGGGGACAATCACTTCCCTAGTCCTGCTGGCCACACTGTTCCTGATAGAGGTCAGGAAAATCATTAGTATATAAAAATATTAGCTGGGCATGGGGCATTCCCCTTGGATATGAAGCGCAGACACATGTCTATTCGTCAGGGTGCTCGTCTGAAAGCTGCTTCTTTGAATCCAGGTGATTAATTCAGCTGCTCCCATACGGTTATTTTTCTCCTGGATCATTTGATATATTCTGTAAACCGCTTACTAAGATATCCTGTAGTCTGAAGCTCACCTTGTTTCATGGCAAACACTGACAAGTCTCCCTGAATTTATAGCCCTGATTTCTAGACCAACGCCGAGGCTTGTTCCTCTTGTAATTCAACCTACTGCCTACATCCCTCTGGTGAGAGCGTAGGGCAGGGAAACTGTTTATGTTGTGGGATTACTTTCTGACAGTGATGCATGAGGAAATTATACCACAAAACCTGAAAAAACAGGGTGCGTGCTGTAAGAAACTACAATGAACTAACCGGGATAAGGGTAACCTTCCAGACTGGCCAAAAGCATGGAAGTCTTTCTAAGGATTTGTGTCATCCCAAGGCAATTGTGTGGCAGGACAGTCACACTTGAAATTCCTGCAGATTAGCCTATCATCAAGTCATCAGGACACTGCTATTTGAATAAACACAGCTGTTGTTTTCCAAGAAATATGGCAAAGAGCAGCAAGGGAAAAAGGGACAATTAGTGTTGCTACATGCCAAGAAACTCAAGCTGGCATGGTTCTATTTATGAGGGTTTGGCTTTCTGGAAAACCTTTTGCAACATTGTGATTTCACAGAAAAGGAAAAAAACAAAACAAACAAAAAACCCCACCCCTACCTATCCCATATCAGAGTCTCATTCATGTTTTTGTAAATTGAATACGGTATGGGAAAAAATGCCTGGTTTGGGACTTTGTTTTGTTTTGTTTTGTTTTCTAAAATATTTCAGTATCTTCCAGCTCCTATTTCTGCTCCTGTTCTGATCTACATTTTAACCTGAAGAGGAACATTAAAGCCAAGATACTTGATCCCAGTTTACTTCTCTCACTATCTTCTTTTATATCCCCTGCCTTGTTCTCAGTTGAGCTCAGACTTGGGAGAGAACTTATCATTTGATTATTATATTGTCACTGACATGCATCATGGCAGTTTAATCTGTTTTGTCCTCAATTCCTCAGAATATGGAGGTTGAATTGTATTTTCTCTTGTCTCAGAGCAACCAGCAGCTCTGGAGATGTCCATCACACTCTGGACTGAGCACACATTAGTGTTGCTGAGACCCTAGGTGTTTTTGTTGTTGTTGTTTTAAACTTGGCAGTTTAAAGCCACGTCATCTGAATTTCCCACCCTCTGATCTAGTGCCAAGATCAGCCAGAAAAAAAATCGCAGAAACCAGAAGCAAGAATGGATATAAAATCTGTTTGGGAATCTTCTGAGATAGACCTGAGCATACAGATACGATGAGAAAGAAGTGCATTAGACTTGGTGCTTCAGATAGATGGGTTTATTTTTGTAATAACTCCTCCTAACTTCTTAGTCTGTAGTAAAGAGAAATTTGATTATTTTGGAAATAAAAATCTCCCTCCAGCATTCTTTGCTCTTGATGATGTAAAGATCCAGAGAAAAATTCAATAGGACTAGGATATATCTTCAGTATAATCCCTGGGTTAAATTTCGGTAGCATCTCACTCCCAGAAATCTGCAAGCTCCATAACAAATGAAGTTAAAAAGCTTCTTTTTTGAATTTTGGCTTCTTTGACATAATTTTTCCCCAAAACAATTCTGCACACTGTTTGTTAGTGCAGCCAGTAGGCCGATTAAGGACTTGTTTTGAACATGAAAAGTTATAGATTAAATGATCTGTTATTTTCCAACCACTTTGAGAAACCAACCACTCTGGAATCAGTCAGGAGATCTTCATCTTGGCACAGGATGGACAAGGACCTGTTGGAGCAGGACCAGAGGAAGCCATGGAGATGCTGGAAGGGCTAGAGCCCCTCTGCNGGACCATGTGTGATCTGTCATGGGCTCTCCTCTGAATAGGAGAGGCTCACTTCAGAGACCTGAGATGGGGAAAGAAATTAATTTGGCAAAAAGAATAAATAGAAGAGTGTAGATGACATTAGAGGAAGAAAGTGGAGAGAAAATGAAAGAAAAACACATAATATGCTTACGGACAGTGTGGTGGTCTCAAGAGAAGGTGTCGACATATACTATCAGACAAAATATGGGCAGCTGAGACAGTGACACAGAAGAAATTAACTTGTGAGGTGTCTCATCTCATACTCTTTGGCCCTTTATTTATACCTTGGTTTTGGCAATGGATGCAGAGCAATTTCCTTAGTAGTTAGAACATTTTATATCCAAACTGGAAATCATCCTGATACCTCTCTTCGTTATTGGAAAAACAATGTGAAATGTATTAGACCTGGAAAAGAGACTTAAGGAGTTACTTGCCATAACAAGTGTCATAATTGTCATTGTGGTGGAAGAAGTGTAACAAGCTTCTAAAAATCACTCAACCAAGGCTAAGAGGAATTGAGAGAGGAACTGAGAGAGCTGGAGAAGAGAAGGCTCTGGGGAGACCTTAGAGCAGCCTTCCAGGATCTGAAGGGAGCTCCAGGAGAGCTGGAGAGGGACTCTTGATCAGGGAGTGGAGTGATAGGACAAAGGAGAATGGGGCACTGGCCCAGGTTGCCCAGAGAAGCTGTGGCTGCCCCATCCCTGGAGGGGTTGAAGGCCAGTTTGGATGGGGCTTGGAGCAACCTGGTGTGGTGGGAGGTGTCCCTGCTCAGGGCAGGGGGGTTGGAACTGGATGATCTTTAAATTCCCTTCCAACTCTAACCATTCTATGCTGATTCTATGAATTGTATTATTTTCCTTGGAGATCACTCAATTGACCTTCCACTGAACAGTCTCTCTCTTGCTTCAGCTTTTAAGCTTATTAATACAAATTCCCGACTTCTTCATTCCTCCTAATGTCAGAGAGTGCAGAATAAAAATTTATATGTGTATTTGAGCCCCAGACGATCTGGCAAACTTTATTCAAAGTAAAGAATAACAAATCTGATAAAATGAATGATTCATCCTCCACTGTAGCTACAAGCATCATCTTCTCTCCGTGTTGCTTTGTATCCCTTCAGGAGTAATGGCATATGCTCTGGCTCTCCCAGACCTCCAGGGAAAAGACATTTTTGTGAGGTTCAATGGAAATTCCTGTTACTCTACATCACGGAGCCCCAGGTTGCTGTTGATCCACACTTCTGTATCTTAATAACAGCAGGAACCAGAGTGTGCAAATATTGTTGCTTGAATGAAAAAACTGAGACCGTGGGAGTTATAAATTAATTTATTGAAAAAACCCCAAAACTATTATGTACAAACTTTCAGAGTTAGTAAATATCAGCGAAAGCTACCTCTGATTTGATTTTTGTCTGGAATAACCAAGCGAGAATGGCTGAAAGAGGTCATTTTACTTGGCACGTGCATTTTTTTTTAATGGAACGTGATGTAATGTACTTGCTGAATACCGCCGTGGGATCAATATTTGGATGCAGCTGCTTGTATTTGGGGTTTGTAGCACATAACTCACAGGTTGAGGGAATACATGGCTGCTCAGGCATGGCGGTGGAAACACTCCAGCCTGGTTTTTGCCAGCTTGCACCGTCCCCTGCCAGTGCTTGTGGTGGCTGTTGCATTTCCACTGCTGCAGGGATTTATTCTGGCGTGGTACAGAGCTCAGCGCTGGGCAGATGATGCTCAGCAGAATGGGTCTGGAGGCCCCTGTTTTAACATTTTCTTCTAATCCCAGTCTTGTAGGAGTTGGGTCAAGATGGTCTTTCTTCCAGGTTTTAATTTTCCTCCTGTAAATGCACAGGAGTATGTCTCCATCTCAGTGTCTCCGGGATGCTTGGTGCTTACTCTGCACTTTGGCCATCTCGTCTGAAGTGGAGCCTGGGAGTCCTAATACAACCAATGAGATAGAGACTAATGACATTAAGTCGAAAGAGGTAAGAATAACAAAATACATTTTGAAAATATTTTTGAAAATAAGATAAGTGGTATATGGGGAGGTAGAGGGGAGCCAATTTTGTGAGTCTAGGCTCCAACAGTAATGATGTGATTTAGATTAATTGCAGTGTTTTATTGCCTTGAATTGAAAACAGCGTTTTTATAGGCTAGACAGCAGGTGCAGAATATCTCAAAAGCAAAGAACCAGTTTTCCTGAATGCTTACTAAGTAATAAAAATGGGAAAGGAAAACAAGACAGAAAATTCACTACACAAAGTGATTTTTTTCTTCTTTTTTTTCTAAATCTAATGTCGTATCCTCCCCCTCATCTTACTCGAAGCGCTCACAGGTCTCGAGGGAGCATATTTTTATCATGATTCCCTGTGTGCCCTAAAGATTTAGATCCAGGCCTGATCTTTGAATAATGTGCCATTTCAAAGCGTTCAGTTGCACGGGTGAGATTTATTTGGGGCTCTAGAGCACCTAATTGTAGAGGCAAGCACCGAGCACCGTGGTGCAGCAGTAACACACAGCAATTGCTCCCGAGAACCAAAATGTACAACAAGTCCTGTTCATCATTAGCCTGTATGAGCAGGATTGTTAAGTATCTTCAAAGCTAATACAAAAAAAAAAGGGAAAAAGGAGATTTTATGAATGAGCCACTTAGAGGTGCAGCAGCTGCCCTCCCTCCTGGAAATACGTCATTATTAGTTTGCAGCAGCGGCGCTCAGCTTTCTCCAGAAAGTTGCTGTTTGTTAATTCTGTGAGTGTGCGAGGACAGGAATCTATCCTGGATACGCCTTCCAAGTGCTTTCTTCCTAATTTAGCCAACAGTTGTTCACCCCAATGCTATTAAATGCTGAAAGGTACACATTTAGGGTCTCTTTATTTGGATAATCATAAGCTGCGCGCTCTGAAACAGCATTTTGGTTCGTGGAAGGCAAAGAGAATAGAAAGTGATGGAGTGCTGTGTGGTGAGTTGTAGGTTCCCCAAATTCTTGGTTTGGAAAGGATGTGGCTTTAACAGCACCTCTAAGATCCCTTTAGGGGATGTATTTAGAAATACACACCCATTTGGAGCAGGAGAGCAAGCAGAGGGCTTCCAGGGATCTTCTGGAAAAGAAGGCAGCAGGGAAAGCTCTGGGCTGTGCTAGTGGTGGTGGTCTCCATCCACACCTGATGGAGGTCAGGCTTTCTGGGATGGCTCTTCGTCTTTGCAATCCGGCACCACCAGGTGTTACCCAAGGTGACTGGTTTTCTTGCTCCCTCAAGAAGTTTTCATTTTGTTTCAATAAATGAAACAGAAAATGCTTCTTGTTGTACAGAAATTTGCATTTGGAAATGCGAATTCATCAGTTGCAACAAAGGGAAGAAGCATCTGGGCTTTATTTTGGCAGCAGAAACTACGCAGAGACCTAAAAAGAGGGGAAACAAGGCTAAACACAAACAAACATTTGTTGTTTTAAATAACAACACGATTTTGGTGTTCTTCGAGAGCTGACTAACCAATTAGTTTCCTCTATTTTCCTTCCTGCTAATTTCCAGGTTGGCTTTATATATTTGATAAGGGTGAGAGGAGAAATCACTTATCTGGGAGGCAGGAATCATTCTGAAAGAGCCAGGCAGGACTATTAAGAATGGCTGGCTCAGCTGAGATGTCTAGACCTTTTTGCGTCTGGTAATGGAACTGACTGCTGAGCAGGCAGCTGCCTGTGCTGTGCTCTGGCTGCCACGGCCACGGCGGTGGCCAACAGCTACAAAGCCCTCCTCATTCTCTGGAGGTTCCTCCCTGTTCCCCAGAACATCTAGATCAGGCAGAATGGCCCCATACATACATCCCATTTAAATGCAAATAGGAAAATGAGCGTCAGCGTGCGTTTTGCGCAAGGGAGAAGGTGGTCACATGTTGGCCAGGGATTCTGAGCAGTTTGATTCAATTTATCGTAGAATCACAGAATGGTTTGGGTTGGAAGGGACCTTAAGCAGCATCTCATTCCAACCCCCCTGCCCTGGGAAGGGACACCTCCCACCACACTAGGTTGCTCAAAGCCCCATCCAACCTTGAACCCCTCCAGGGACAGGGCATCCACAGCTTCTCTGGGCAGCCTGTTTCAGTGTCTCACCACCCTCAGAATAAAGAATTTCTTCCCGAGATCTCATCTCGGTCTCCCTTTTCTCAATGTCAAACCCTTCCCCCTTGTCCTGTGGCTCCCTCCCTGATGGATTCCCTCCCCATCTCTCTGTTGCAATTTCTGCCATTGCCATAGCTTTCCTCTCCAGCTTTATGCAAACCATTTCAGATTTTTGAACTCACGTGTCTGATGAAAGCTTTGAGTGCTTCCCATGCCTGAATATACTACTGATTGGGTTCTTAATTCCTTTTTGTTCCACAGAAGCAGATACACCTCTGCCCTTCAATGATACCATCCATCTGCGCCAAGAGAGGGGGCGTGCAGAAGCAGGTGAGCCCCACCACTGCAGGTCATAGAATCATAGAATGGTTAGAGTTGGAAGGGACCTCAAAGATCATCGAGTTCCAACCCCCCTGCCCTGGGCAGGGACACCTTCCACCACACCAGGTTCCTCCAAGCCCCATCCAACCTGGCCTTGAACCCCTCCAGAGATGGGGCAGCCACAGCTTCTCTGGGCAACCTGTTCCAGTGTCTCACCACCCTCACAGGCAAAGAATTCCTTCCTAATATCCAGTCTCAATCTCCCCTCTTCCAATTTAAAGCCATTACCCCTTGTCCTATCATTCCACTTCCTGGCAAAGAGTCCCTCTCCAAAGGTCCTTCACCACCTCTAAGAAGACCCTGACAGTGGGGTAAAAACACTTTCAGTTTTTATTTCCACATTTATTTATTCTAGTGAGGTTTCCAAGGAGGCAGATATTACCCAATAGTTCAGTGTCTCTGTGAAAAGACAGCTGGGAAAGGGCAAGCAAAGTCTCTTATTTTAGTGTTTATTGCATAAGATAAGCACAGGAAGCAGAGAGAGATATGTGGAGAGGAGAGATTTATCCCACACAACGCTGCCAGCGAAGCACAGTCTGGTAAGGGCACACAGGGCTTGCTTGTTCCTTCCGTGCTATAGATAGGTTCTCCTATCTGTAATCGGAGAATTAGGTAAGTTTATATAATTTTAGGGATGAAGTATGGAGGTTAGTTTAGTGCAGATGATTCCTGGAGTGGCTGGAAAACTAGTTTTCGCTTAGTTGTGACACTGAAATATTTGTTATATGAATGATTGAAGTCTCTGTCTTCATTTGGTTTTCCTCATAACCCTGTCCTTATGCTAATCTTATTTAGATTTTTAATGTGCTTATTCATGGAGCAGCAGAGTGAGAGCGGGTCTCATTCAAGGCAGGTTTTGGGGTTTTTTTTTTNTACCCTCATTCTATCACTACACGCTTTTCCCAAATGTCCTGTCCCGGCTTTCCTGTAGGCCCCATTTAGCTATGGGAAGGCCACTATAAGGTTTCCCTGGAGCCTTCTCTTCTCCGGGCTGAACCTCCCCAACTCTCTCAGCGTGTCCTCACAGCAGAAGAGCTCCAGCCCTCCCAGCATCTTTGTGGCCTCCTCTGGCCCCGCTCAAACGGGTCCATGTTCTTCCTGTGCTGAGGACTCCAGAGCAGGACCCGGGTCTCCCCAAAGTGGAGCAGAGGTGCAGAATGCCCCCACTTGCCCTGCTGGTCAAGTTTCTTCTGATGCAACCCAGGATGCGGTTGGCTTTCTGGGCTGCCAGAGCACCTTCCCACCTCATGTTGACCTTCTGGAAGGTTCATTATACGCCGTGAATTCAGAAAGTGAAAGCTGTTGTATTTGATGGAGGAGGTTTTTGCTTGTGTGAATTGCCTTGCTTCCATTGACTACAGCTTTTTCTGCTTGCTGGAAACACGTTGAGGTGTGTTGAATTTAGTTTTGCAGCCCTGCAAACGCCGTGGTACTTGAAGTTAAGGTGAAGGAAGCGATCCTTGATTTATTTAAGCTGTGTTGTAACGAGATTGATAAAAGGCTGTTGGAGGATTGGAGAGGAGGCAAGTGGAACAAGGAGAAAAGTGCTGTAGCAGTCAGGTAACTGCCTTTCTGATTTATTCATCTGCCCACAAATGAAAATATTTAATCTGAGGGTAGATGATAGGACATCCAAGTCCCTCGGAAGCAGTATGAGATGAATAATGGACAGGAGCAAGGAAAAGCTGCGGCACTCCAGTTTTGCTTCTTTATTTCTTCCCCCACCTTCACCTTATAAGTGAATACATTTTTTTACAAATACATATTGCGAAATAAATCTCCCAGGTGGAGAATTCGTGGTGTGTTTCTGATGCCTGGGTAATGCCTTTCGCTTCTCTCTGCCGCTTTCCCCGTGGATCCAAGAGTGCTTAGAAAGTCCTCGTCACGAAGATCTGCGGGAGGCAGGGAAGAATCATCTCCGCTTGACAGATGGGGAATCGGAGGCACAGATGGGGTTTCATGACTCGAGCAGGGAGGCAAAAAGCCACGTGGGGAGACGTTGCTGCACCTAGAACATCTCGTCTCTCCCGGATCCTTCCCAGGCCCCATCCGACACCACCGTTGACACGTGTCGGGGTGATGCTAAGTCAGGAAATCGATGAAGTAATGCCCGGGGCTGTGCTGATCCTCAGGGTTTCTGTGTGATTTCTGCTAGCAAGCGTGGTGGGGAGGAAGGTGGCAGGGGAGGAGGAGCTGACAAGACATCTCCAACATTAGACAAGTTTTTACCTTTTTTTTTTCTTATTTTTTTGTGTGTGTGAGCTGGAATTTTGCTTCTCTTGTGGAAGGACATCAGCTGCTGAAGTGTGTTTTGTTCTCATACAGAGTAAAGGAGTCTCTGTCATCCTGCCTGAAGGAGAAGATTGGTTGGAAATGAGGCAGATTTCCTTCCGAAATCCTTCTGGGTTCTGGTCGTACTTGGCAAAAATTGAACCTTTCTTGTGAAATGTTCTGATTTGGTGCAAGTGGCAAATTTCCCAAATTTCAGCTTTTTGTCTATTAAGTGTGGAAAGCGATACCTTCCTACCACACGGGGTACTGTGAGAAAAGAACACATGAAAGGTTCCAAGAGTCTCAGAAACTGAAATAACTTTAAAGGTAGATAAACCACTTCTGTTGTTCAATGGCAAACAAAAATTCCAGCAGGCTGAAGAGCCAAAACTGGTGGCAACAGGCAAACTTCTATTGAGCTCACGGTCTCCAAGAAACCCAGGCAATTACATTGTCATTTGTGATTATCATCTATTAACATATTTCCTTGTGGAGGTTGTGTCAGGCTTCCTTATCGAAATTCTTCCAGATGGGGGTATTAATTGGTGAAGGGATTCGTAGGAGGGAATGGTGTTCCTTCAAGAGCAATTCACTCTCCAATGAGTGTTTGCCATATAGAGGACAAAGGTCTTCTCCATGAGTGCTTACC
Source organism: Thinocorus orbignyianus (assembly GCA_013400375.1). Lineage (NCBI taxonomy): Eukaryota > Metazoa > Chordata > Aves > Ciconiiformes > Thinocoridae > Thinocorus > Thinocorus orbignyianus. Next base: position 390,933 of record VXBW01001548.1, read on the forward strand.
ACTTCATCTGCTTCAATTCCTGTGAGGTATGTTTGTGTATTTGTTCAGGAATTAAGTGAATTAAGGACATTGATGTGTTTGAATGAGTCCAGCAGAGGGTTACAAAGATGCTCCGAGGGCTGGAGCCCCTCTGCTGTGAGGACAGGCTGAGAGAGTTGGGGTTGTTCAGCCTGGAGAAGAGAAGGTTCCGGGAAGACTTTAGAGCCTCTTCCAGTCCCTCAAGGGGCTCTAGGAAAGCTGGGGAAGGACTCTTGATCAGGGCGGAATGAGGAGGAAGAGTTTGACACTGAAAGAGGGGAGATCTCAGGCAGAACTTCTTTGGTGTGAGGGTGGTGAGGCACTGGAACAGGCTGCTCAGAGAAGCTGTGGCTGCCCCATCTCTGAAGGGGTTCAAGGCCAGGATGGAGGGGGCTTGAAGCAACCTGGTGTGGTGGGAAGTGTCCCTGCCCAGGGCAGGGGGTGGGAACTAGATGGCCTTTAAGATCCCTTCCAACCCAAACCATTCTGTGATTCTATGACATTTTTTTTAATGCAGTGGGGTAAGGAACACATTCATTACATTGAGTATTAATGGTTCTGTATCCTTTTACAAAACAAATGAGAAAGAGCGTGCCTTAGAACTAGATTTAGCATGTCAGAATGGAGGGCTCATTTTATATCGGAGTTTGAGGATATTATTAAACTTTGCATTGCTGTGAATTATGGATCAGTCAGCACATTGTCAAAATAGCAGCATCTTGAAATACTTATTGAACAAACATGAAAGTAGCTTCTTAGATTACTTATGAAGCATCTTTACCCAGCAAAGGAAAATACAAGCTTTCTGTTTTTCCTGTAATAAAGGGCAAACAGATGCAATAAATAGTTGCTTTTGGGAAATCTGATATAATATTCATGAAAGTCAGCATTCTTGGGGAAAAAATTACAAAAAAAAAAAAAGAGGAAAAAAGAGGAACGATAAAATCTCAGGATGCAAGGACACAATAGCATAAACCCTCCATCAAGACCATTTGTGATACAAGAAAGAAATTCAGGTTTTGTCAGTCATAGGTAGGGTTTTTTTGTGGCTGAAGGATATCAGGAAGCAAAGATTCACCAAGTGCGTTGGGAAATGCTCCGAGTTCATTGAATGAGATGGGGATGAAATCAAAGAAAATACGATTTTTTGATTTTTTTTTTAAAAAAAGATATTTGTAAGGATTTCCATTCAGCATTTTACACCTTTTTCTTAACCTTTATGGTAGATTTTTCTTGCAAGGGCCTTCTTTGATGCTCTGCAAAGATAATGGGATAACCTAATACTAATCAAAATGGTAACAGCATGAAGTCATGACTTGGCGAGCACTCAGCTGAGTCCTAACGCTCTCGTAATTTTTCTTAATGTTCCTTTTATTGCAATAACCTACAAGTTTACCCAGAAGGAGGTCCCTGTTTGCTGGGGACTGTGCAAACACAGGGTAATAAATGTTCCCTGTCATGGAAAAACCTGTGGCTTATGGGGACGAGGCAGTAGAAAGGCGGAGTGAAGAATGAGGTAGCAACAGCAAGATGGGTTTTGTGTACTTGGGGGATGAAAGGTCTTAACTCATTCATTAAGTAGATGTTAAGAAGAAGGAAAAGACCAGCAGATGAAAGGCAGACAGGAGGGAAAGAGAAAGAAAAAGGATCCTTCTCTTTTAGTGCTGCCAAAGGATCATCTGAGGTCCTTGCACTGCTCACTAATGCCACCTAAGAGCAGGAAAGAGAGGGTGTCCTCCTCCCTTGGGGGGATACGGGTGATCTTCTCCTTGACTTTCCAGGAGAGGCCCATTTCAGTCACTTTCTTCAATCTGTCCCTTCTTTGAAGCAATGAAATTGATGAAATTTACTTAAAATTGCTATTATTAAAAGCAACCGTTTAAACTACTTGCAGTGCAGCTTGCCATGATAAGCACAGTTTTACTACGGAATGTTACTCTGTAGTAATGATTATTCAATGATTATTATCTGCAGTCACTGATTGTTTAAATTATCTCTTTCAGAAAATAAGTGACTGCAAACGAATATCCAGTTCTTGGGATGTACTGCTGAATCCCAATCTCTACATCTCTTTTCATCATAGAATGGTTTGTTCTGGAAGGGACCTTAAAGCCCATGCAGTTCCCACCCCCTGCCCTGGGCAGGAACACCTCCCACCAGACCAGGTTCCTCCAAGCCCCGTCCAACCTGGCCTTGAACCCCTCCAGGGGTGGGGCAGCCACAGCTTCTCTGGGCAACCTGTTTCAGGGTCTCACCACCCTCACAGCAAAGAAGTTCTTCCCCACATCTCAGCTAAATCTCCTTTCTCCATCATTGTCTAACCATTCCCTCTCATCCCGTGGCTCCCTTCCCTCATCAAGAGTCCCTCCCTAGCTTTTCTGAAGCCCCTTGAGGGACTGGAAGGCTGCTTTGAGGTTGGAAGGATTTACCAGGGCTAACAACAAATGTACAGATGTTTTTAGCTCTCAGAGTGCGCTGGGGGTCCAGCGTTCATCCCAACTCCCTACAAATCCTCCCACAAGAGCACGGGCATCCCTGGGTTCTCCAGCAGCTTTCTGGAGCCTGTCCAAAGGCTTTGGGGCTAAAATTCTATCCAAGCTCAACCTTTTTTAAACAAAGCGATGTCAGGACCAGTCTGTCATGCTTTTCTAGTAAAAATAAATACAAGAGACTTCCTTTCTTGCATCTCTACGTGGTGGAATATGCTTGAAAACAGCCCTTGTTTTGCAATGATTATGGTGGATACGTATTCTAAAGAATACCACAAAGTGCACCTGTTTCTGGGATCACTCCTGGCCATGAAATGTGCACCAGCCCTGGTCAGTTGATGTCAACAGACTTGTTTCAGCAGTAAAACCATGGTAAACCACTGGAGACAGTAAATAATCATACGATCTGATTTTATCTCACCTCTGTATTTGTGTTATATCCCTCATTTTTGTATTTGTAGGAAGCAGGGCGAACAGCAGCTTCGGTAAGTGTTGTGCTATACACTAACAACAAATGCATAAAAATTTTTCTTCCATCTAATTGCTGACCTGTGACTTTTCCAGCACGAGGAGCCTTCCAGGCACAGAAGGGAACGTAGACAAAGCCGCGCTGTCGCTTGGTGTAAACTGATCCCACGGCGCTAAAGCATTTGGAGCTGCACTGATTTATTGGAGCAGCTGAGGGTCTGGAAACCATAATTCTTAATGTTTTTAATAATTTATGACGTTATTCTGACTGGCAGGAACAAACCAGCGTATATGAGTTTCTCAGAAACATATCGTAGAATGGTTTGGGTTGGAAGGGACCTTAAAGCCCATCCAGTCCCACCCTCTGTCCTGGGCAGGGACACCTCCCACCACACCAGGTTGCTCCAAGCCCCATCCAGCCTGGCCTTGAACCCCTCCAGGGATGGGGCAGCCTGGGCCAGGGTCTCACCACCCTCACACCAAAGTTTTTCCCCAGATCTCATCTTAGTCTCCCCTCTTTCAGTGTCAAACCCTTCCCCCTTGTCTTATGGCTCCCCTCCCTCATCAAGAGTCCCTCCCCAGCTTTTCTGGAGCCCCTCGAGGGACTGGAAGGGGCTTTAAGGTCTCCCTGAACCTTCTCTTTTCCAGGCTGAACCCCCCCCCAGCTCTCTCAGCCTGTCCTCACAGCAGAGCGGCTCCAGCCCTCCCAACATCTTCGTGGCCTCCTCTGGACTCGTTCCAACAGCTCCATGACCAAAATTCTACAGTCAGAAATCAAGGATGCTTTTATCTCTGGAAAGCATAAGGGAGGTTTCCGGCAGGTGGGGATCACCCAGTCCTGGGGTCAGTGTCCTGGGATTCAAGCAGCTGGACAGAACTATGGAGGTGGTTACTCAAATATGGACTAACCCAGATACCAACACTGCAGTGAGTATGGCCAGCACACATATAATTAAAAAAGATAATCTCTGAATTGGCATGAAATCTTTCAAAACTCTTGGGTTAGTCCTGGCTTGCTCATCTCCGCTGCTGTTTCGCCTCCGTAAGAGGCACAAATGTTCCATCCGCTGCCTTTGAAAGTGACTGATAGATCCATTGACTGGGATCCAAAAGCAATTGCAAACCTCCATAAACACTCCTTTCGTGGCAGCCGTCAGCACCATCGCTTCTCAGTGCTGCATCCTTACCTGCTCCCCAGCCTCCTGGGTATCTGAAGCAGCATTCCCAGTCTAAATGATGCTAATCAATGGCATTTACGGACCAGCCTGTACTAGTAAGACATCCCAGCAATTTTCAAACATGTTGCAAGATGCAAAGGTTGCGTTTCAGGCCTTATATAGTTTTGTTGGGCTTCTAAATACTCATTTCACCCCGGTTATAATACTGGAAATGCCAGGCAGAGGGCAAATAGATCCAGAAATTTAGCATGTCTTTCCCATAAACTGGTAAGAATATTGACATGTCTTTTATTGTTTGCATTCTTAGTGATCTCATTAATATCACCAGTTAGAAATTGGTGATTTCTCTGTTAATATTGCCAATATCAACAATAATTTAGTGCTAAATTAAGAAGATTGATTAGAATCTCTTCCCCTAGCCAGTAACATGAATTGATATTTTGTGGCTCACAGTCTTATCTGTTTTGGTTTTGATCAGAAAAACACATTGTCTAAAATATTAGTTATTCTTATATTGGTATTCTCTTCATACAGGTCATTCATACAGTCCATGATATCTAATGATGATCATGCTTTCAAAACATTGCGAAAATATTTATATATTTAACTTTTGTCAGCTTTTTTCTTAACTTATTGTTTGTTTGTTTGTTTGTTTCCTTTTGAAAAGCAGCTGAAGTGTAGTTTGAAATACACCCGCTGAAGTTCTTTGCCTCTGATTTCGGTATCTAAGAAATATTTGGAAAAATAATAAATCCCAAGTTAAGCCTGTTGTTCCCCAGATCAAGTTTCAGGGAAAGTAGTCAGTGCAAACACAGCCTGCCATTTCATGAGGGGGAATTTTTTTCTCTTTTTTCTCTTTTTATTTTTTTCCCTGGGTCTCAACTCTTCCCTGAAGCGATAGAAACGGGGAAGAGGATCCTGAAGCTTCTTGACATTTGTAAATTCACTCTTATTCATCTTTCTATCTAAGATTTCTCAGCTGGATGACAAATGTATGTCATCCATGGAGTTATGTTTTTTAGACGTCTCCATTTATTGGATGCTCCAGGGTGTTTGGATTCAATTGGAACTTACAGCTTGTCTATGTTTTATTTGCATAATAAGGTTATGAATGACAGAGCAGCTACAGCCAGACGTGTTGGCTCCAAAGACTGCAATTTAAGCTGGGAGTGTTTTGCAAGAGTGAAAAAAAGAATGAGAGTGAGAGAGTCTGATCATGTGTAAAAAGAAAAAAAAAGTTATAGAAGGGAAACACCAGTCTGCAACTTTCGTGGCTGTCTGACATGGGATTTCTGGACTGGTGTGGTTAAATGCAGCCTGAATCCAGGTCCCCTGCACTGGGACACCGCTGAGCTGTCATAGTATGTAAAAGAGTTCAGTGGGACAAAGAGTTTTTCAGATTTGATGAGTCTTTGAATGAGTGCTGTCATCTTCATAGCAGCAGATAAGACTAGGGAACAGTCCTACCTCGGGAAACTTTCCTTATCAACCTGTGTCTTATATTGGTTTGAACAGGAAGCGAGTCCAGGTAAGAGGAGGCTCACAGTCTCCCACCCCAGACCCAATACGTATTTTCAGAGTCTGTCTGTATATTTCAGTGGTTCCCAGTGACAGGATGAGGGACAACGAGCTGGAACATGGGAAGTTCCATTCAAATTTCAGGAAAAACATCTTTGAGGTGATGGTGGCAGAGGCTGCCCAGGGAGGGTGTTGAGTCCCCTTCTCTGGAGACCTTCAAGCCCCACCTGGATGCAGTCCTGAGGGATGTGCTCTGGGCAGTCCTGCTTTAGCAGGATTTTTTTGGCCCACCTCACCTCCCCCAGTGACTGCTTCATTTCTCTAAGAACAATAATTCAGCCCCCTTCCCTAAAAAAACCCAGCACTGGCACATACACACCCACGTATACACAGCATGTACTTTAGATAGAAGAGATATTAGTGTTTTAGTGGTTTTAACTTATGTGTAGAGCCTGAATTGCCTGTGCATTAGACCTGTGTGGAGGATCGTTTTCTATATATTCCAAACCATTTCATTTTTCTCCAGAAGAGAAAAATGGCAATTCAGTTGTGAACCTGGGGAACTCTGGATGTTTCCACATGATGTTCCCAAGAACCTGGATCGTTTTCTATATATTCCAAACCATTTCATTTTTCTCCAGAAGAGAAAAATGGCAATTCAGTTGTGAACCTGGGGAACTCTGGATGTTTCCACATGATGTTCCCAAGAACCTGTATTGATTGGGTCATTAAAGTGGTGTTTTGTTCCTTCAGAATGATCAGTTTCTGAGACCATCCGTTTGAGAAACAGCTTCTGGTTTGTGGGAACTGAATTACAGAGACAGAAAAATATGCTGAAGCTTCAGTGATAGTCATTGTTTTAGCCAGTGCAGTTCACGAGATCACTGTTTATGTAGTGCAGGAATGTGGCATTTATTTTTCTTTACATATATATATCTATATTTGAATGCATATCTATAAATAGGACATTAGCAAAGATTATATGTGGAGGTATAGAGAGCTGAGTTTTGAAGGCAGCTCTTTTATACCCCAGGAGTTAATTCTGATGTTCGGAGTCAATCAGAGCTTCTTGCTGATGATTTACAGATTTATTGAGCCGTACACTTTTATTTCTAAAATGAGTACTTTTCAGTCTTTGTCAGGTAAGTTCTCCGGTTGTGCCGTTCTGATAATGGACATCTTCGTATGAAAACAAGACATCAATAGAATAAAAGATTTTTCTTAATATTCTCTGATCGTAGAAGACTATTGATTATACACGATGGTCACGTCAGGCAGTGCATTTTTAGATGATTACTTCATGCCTCAGGTGATGCGATGTACCATAAAGATGATGGATGGTGCTTTCCACTTCTAGTACCTTCCAAGTGAAGCCTGAATAATCCCTGTGATATTTTTTTTTCCTTACTGCAATACCGAAACTGTTGGCCTTCTCTTGAAACAATTGAAATTGTCCAAGTGATCTAAGCTGCTGTGTTAAGAGCCGTCTTGCGTAATTCCTAATAATGACATTTATTTTCCATTGATTAAATTCTTTCTTGTGTAGCTTCTTCAGGCGGAGAGCAGTATGTTAGCAGACATTATGAAGTTAGTAAACACTATAAAGTGTGAAAGCATTTGCTGCAGGAGCTGTAGTCTAAACATTACAGGAGAAAGCAGGATTCCAGATCTAGTCTTGGCTTTGCCTCTGAATATGATTGTAACCTTGGGCAAAAGCTCTTAAGTTTGCCTCTCCTTAGTTGATTTAATTTGTGTAGCAGGATAATGAGACTTAGCTAGTATCATCCTTTTTCTGGTTGTTGGTTTTTTGTTTTTTTTTTTTTTTTTTCCCTTCTTTTCTGGGCTGTTGGAAAGAGGGTGGAGGGGATCAGGAGAGCCCGGGCTGGAGGATGGTGATGGGAGCTGGCACCATGCCGGAGGGGAACAGGGCAGGAAAAGGGCACTTACTGCCAGAACCCACTCTGGAAAAGTGCATCATGCAGATTAAGTCGTCGTTAAGTTGCATCGCTTGACCCTGTTTTTAAGGGCAGCTTGAAGAAGAAAACATGTGGAACACCAGCAACCAGTAGAGCATGATCCAGGGAGGGGCGTGTTGCCGTACACTGAGGCACAGCAGTTTGGAAACTTAATGTTTGGAAACTGTGGGGAAGCTTCCATAATAAATTACTCAGGGTATGCTGAACTCCTACCCAGGACTTCCATCCCCTCTCCCTAGCATCACTTTTTATTTCCTAGAACTTAATGTGAAAGTACTTGCTCCAAGAAATGGGTTTAACTCTGAGTTTAGCATGGGTCTGCCTCCCATCCGTCTCCTTTTTTCCTCCCTTTCTCCATTATGCTATCCCCACTGGGATGGGAGATTCACAGATATTAAAGAAATTAAAGGCTTACTTCATTTTCCAATCCATCTTTTGGCAAAAGCAGCAGTGTTCCCTGTTCTGCATGTACGAGGGCTCTTGCCCAGTCATGTTTTAAAGAATGGGGATTAACTGCTTACTTGGGAAATTGTTTGAAGCTGAAACATTTCACTGTCAGGAAGTTGTTCTTGAGATTCAACCTGAATTATCTCTCTTAATTTAATCACACCACTCCTAGCTATGCCCAGTGAGTTGCACTAAATCTTTCCCTTCCATTCTTTCTGTTTACATCTTTCATGTGTGTGTTGACAGATATATTGCCTATAGGTATTGCTTGGCTTGACTATATGTATTTAATTGAAATGCTTTTAATGATTCCTCACGTATCCACCTCTGTAGCCCCTGCTATCTTTGCCTTTTGCTTTTCATTTTCTGGACCTAGTTTGCCGGTATCTTGCTGGTTGAAATTATTTCCAAAGCTGTGTTCAATGCCCAAGTTTTGGGAAACCCAGAGCAAGGGAAGGGGGGTGCATTTATTATGATCATAAACTGATAATTGTAATTTTCCAGATTCTTGCAGTGCTTTGGTGTATATCTGAAGCAATTATCCTCGTTTCTGTTTTCATAATCTTCTGGCTTGTCTGTGGCTTGTCATTTGGAGTGTTTATGGGCTAAAACTGAAGACTTCCACTGAAAGATTTCAAAGTGGGTTGAAATCTCTTTCTTAATACAGTTTGAATCCCTGCCATTGTACGGCATTAGCCGCAGCACCAGCTTCTACTTGTTAAGCTGATTTTTGATCTAATATTCCTCCTTTTCCTCTTTGCCTAGAGGGAGATCTAGAAAAGTTACCCTACTGCTATCTAAAGCCAATTAGTTAAAAAAAAAAAAAGGTTATTTCATTGTCAATATTCATCTGCTCTTTATCTTCCATTAGCTTTACCAGTCATTACCAGAGGGAAGCTGAAGAGCTGGACCCAACACATGGTGGGACTCAGCCTGACTTCTCACCAGATCTATGGTACCTCAGAGGACTTGTCAGTCAGGAAATTAGAAAATTACCAGTACCTGTTGGGAAACAATAGTTAAGGACTGAATGCTTTGCAAGTGAATCTGGTTTATATTTATGCTTTGATATCTGCTCGCAGATGCTTTGGTTGTACATGGTTGTCTGTGGCAGTTGAGAAGGTGCAACTTCTGGCCAGAAAAATGTGTGATAGCTTTCCATTGCACCAAAAAATTGCTTTCTTTATGGACTAACATCCCACCATTCTTTAAGAGCTTTAAAAACCACTGCCTGTTACCTCTGGTTGTTTTGTACAGGACCTGGCCAGGATCTCAAACCCATGACCGCTGCTCCGCTTCTCTCCATTGTTTTACCAAATTCCTCCTCTTGTGTGCATAAAGCTACATGACAGAAGATGCTACCTTGAACTGAAAGAAGAAAAGTATGTGGAAAACCATTTTTCTTCCCAGCTTTGTGCTGAAAATATCACAGAGCAGAAAGAATGCCACCATCCCTCTTAAAAATGAGAGAGGACCTGCTGTACAATGGAACTACTTGCTTTAGCAAGTCTGAAAGCTCGTGTCCAGGCTGTTATTGAGTGGCATTAACAAGCCACTCCGTTGTGGTGGACTCAACGTGCCAATAGATTCAAAAATGCCTCAGTTTGTTTCAAACAATCACACAATTTCCTTTGCGTCGCTGCAAAACGAAGCCTTGACAAAACAATTTACCCCAGGTGCCAGTCACTGTCGGGCCGTGGGACTTCTTGGGCACCCTCTCCTTCGAAGTGACTGATCCCCTGCAGCATCTACAACAGAACAAACAACTTCCCCACAAAAGGAGAAAATATCTTGACAAGTTCAACCGTCTCCCTTTAACCCCTTGAGCACAGCGTGTTGTGCATCTGTGGGCTTCGCCGTGATGCAGCGGGGTAGAGATGGCAGAACCTGGTGTGCCTCCCTAGGTGCCAGGTTTTTAAACATATGCTCTGGAACTTCTGAAGTTGGGGAATTTCTTCAGCAGAGCAAAATCGCACTATTCGACTCGACTTCCAACTTGTCAGGGAGGGAAAGCGTGGTAGGTTACAGAGAGCTATTTTGAATTACTGGAGGCTTTTAACATTTTCAAATTGAAATTATAAAAAAAATATGAGGATTTGGGTTTAATGTATTACTATAGTCAACAGTAAATGGTTTTGTTGGTTTTTATTTTGGTTTATTTTTCCAGTGAAATTGCTGTTTCTGCCAATAATGTTTTATTTTATGGAATGTACTGGAGGTCTTAACCTTGGTTAAAGTTTTGCCTGGCTAGTCTCTGAAAGAACATGTAGAAATTCCACAGCCCAAAGAAATCAGGGCAGATCCTTAAAAAAATATCTTGGAAGCTTGTCTGTCATCTATATCAAGGCTTAGTATTTTCATTCTTCCCCAGCAAGTCCATTGCAAAGTATGAAGACGGATGTTAACACTTGACATCCAGGTGATAAAGAGCTTTCCACTTATAGGCATAAAGTCTAAAAATTAGAGCACATTCAGAAATGCAGTGCTTTTCAGTAACACGTTTAAAGAACCTTGTACCTTGAGAGATACCAAAATCATATACAAGAGAGGCAACCAAATACAAGAGAGATCTGGAGGTGCTGGAGTGAGGGCAGAGGAGGGCAACAAAGCTGGTGAAGGGCCTGGAGAATAAATCTTATGAAGAGCGATTGAAGGAGCTGGGACTGTTTAGTTTGAGGAAGAGGAGACTGAGGGGAGACCTCATTGCTCTCTACAGCTACTTGAAAGGACATTGTGGAGAGGTTGGTGCTGGTCTCTTCTCACAGGGAATTAGCCATAGAATGAGAGGGAATGGCTTCAAGCTGACACAGAGTAGGTTTAGACTGGACCTTAGGGAAAAATTCTTCCCAGAAAGAATGGTTAGAGCCTGGAATGGGCTGCCCAGGGAGGGGATTGAGTCCCCCTCCCTGGAGGTGTTGAAGAGTCGTTGAGATGTGATGTTGAGGGATCTGGTGTAGGGGAGAACTTTGTAGAGTGGGGTTGATGGTTGGACTCGATGATCCCAAGGGTCTTTTCCAACCTGAATGATTCTATGATTCCACCTTGGTTACCTGGCACATAAAGTGGGCTGTAGGGAACCTAAATAGCATTAAGGAGCCTTTTGTCTAGAGACAAAAGGCTTGGGATTTGGTATGGATGAAGCAGGAAAGGGAGTGGCTTAGGTCACCCCTATTTCCATCACCCTTGGAATCGAGCCCACAGATCCCCCTCTACTTTAAGGACATCTTAAGAAGTGCTGTCTTCCTTTCTGCTGCCTTACACCCCATGAGCTTTGGGGGGAAAAAAAAAAAAAAAAAAAAAGAAAAAGAAAAGAAAACCCTCAAAAATCCCAAACCCTAAAACAAACTAATGAAAACATCTTTGGGGAGAAGGCAGCAGAGATTTCTGCCAGTGGGAGAAGCTGCCTAAGACACCTGGAGAAGCCTCCTGTATTTTTCCTGGACTTTTTTTCTGATCTGAGCCGTGCTTCAATCCCATTTTTCTTTCGTCTTCTCCTCTTCACCTCAGGTTCCTCCCACACCCTCTGCTCCTTTCTTCGAGCCTTTTCTTGCCATTGATTTGCAGAGGAATGCCAAGGCGTTTTTGGCACAGAGAAGAGGGTACAGATGCCTCCAAGATGCCGCCGGGAGGGTGCAGCGAGACGGGAGCCGTGAGGATCCTCGTGCCCGCCCTGGGTAACCCTGGTGCTGTAATTGAGGTGCCAGTCATCTGGGTTAATTGTGCACCGTGGACTCAAACTCAAAGGCATACTTCTCTCATGGCGCCTCCTTTAAATAATTTGTATGTATATATAGAAAAACCTCTGTGTTTCATCTCCTCTCTTTACTTGTGCCTATTTGTTTATTTATCCTCGGGCTCTCAGCTCCCTGCAGTAAAAACAGCCGTTTCCTGAATGTCAGGTAATATGTAAATGGTGGCTGCTTTTCCTTTCAAATTAATTCATCGTTATTTTCATTTGATTTTGCTAAAATAGAAGCAGGAGATCGCTATCGGGGACTATGAAAATCTTGGTGTAACTCTGCGGCAGTTGAGGCCTCCAAAGAGTTGTTTTCAGGACAACAACCCGTGGGTTTGCCCTTCTTCTCACCGGGGACCTTCAGGTATGGCAAGGAGGGGGAGGGAGGTTGTTTCTGACAGTCCGTGGGCAGCGGTTCCACCAGACAACCTCCCAGCACTTTCTCGTCAATACTGCTCTGAAATCTCGGTGAGCTGTTTCCTACCCAGAGTGACAATTCGTTAGTGGCCGGGGCAGACGAGGTGGCATCTGATGGCTGAAGTGCTGTGCTTTGATTAGTTGGGTTATGTCACGGCGTTTGTCCTGTCATGTCCAATGCGACGTGTTCGAGCGCGGCAAAATGGGACCCGACACAACGCTTTATGGCAAGCTGGAATGCTTTTCTCTTGGCTGATGGAAGAATGTACATTTGGGGAGCCAAAAAAAAAACACCCCAAAAANGGAATATACTTTTGGGGAGCCAAAAAACCCCCCCAAAGCGCAGAGAATGGGTTGTTTCCCATCCTACTTTCATCTGGAAGAGGTTGCTCCCCTGCATTTCCTTCCCAAGGTCTTAAGGGTAACTTAATTGCTCTGTTTCAGGTATCTTGTCTATAAACTGGGCGACTTCAGGTGGTCCAAATACAGCTTAATGACTGACTGAATGCTTGTAAACTGTAAGGAAGCTCTTAGCATGAAAATGAAGTGTTAAAATTTTGTTTGGTAATTTTTTGCTGATTCTCCAGTTCTCCTCTCCACCCCCAAAAGCTGCATTGTGGGGCTTTCTCATCCATTCTGCTAATCCACTGAGCTACCAGAGTCATTCCTTAAAAACCCACTGGTAATATAAAGGTTGCTCCTTTTAAGAAGGTGAAATATAGTTGTCTTTCTTAAAAGTTGAGGTACAGATGGACCAGTTGGATTTTTCCCCATCAGATGTGTCTTTACCCTGCACTCAACACTCTTTAGAGACACCCAGGTCACAACAAACAAGCAAGTCTTGGATGAGATGTGTTCTAGCAGGTCAGGTCAGCCCCGTGGTCTGTCCGGGTTAAAGAAACATGAATCCTACAGCTCGTCCCTGTGGGAGGAATAGGTCCTGTTTTCCTCCCCTTCTCCTCCTCTCTCATCTCCACCTTCTTTGCCCCAGCACTTGTCAGATCCTTCACTTGTGGTTTTAACCTGGCAGAGGACTATTTCCTATTTAGTTCTCCGCTGGCTTGTGCATTGACCTGGTTCATGGGAGAAGTCCAGAAGGCTAAGGGGAAGGGAGGGAAGAAGAAGACTAGGAAGCTCTGTGTTTCACCAACAGGAATCTGCTAGACCAGCTTGGCTCTCACATCACAGCAGGACTCATTAGCTTAGGAAGGAGCAATTACTGCTTGTTGCTCCTGGGACCTGAGCTCGTGTCCAACCTTGTTGCTCCCTTGGGTGGTGTGGAGTCATCTGCACAAGTCAGTGGTGGAGCTCTCTGGAGACCCAGTGACCACCCCAATGCTCCTCTGGCTTGGACAGAGAACTTAAAAACAAAGCACCTCAAGAGGAGTTAGAAGCACAGATTCGGTTGCCTCATTAATTTGTTTCAATCTGCATTGTTATGAAGTTTGACAACACATGAAGGATCTCTGTGTAGTGAAATGCAACATTCATCTGTTGTCAGCTCAAACATTCATCTGACAGGTCTACTCACAATTATAACATTTCTGGGATTCTTTTATTTGTTGTCTTGTTCTAGCACTTCTGATGATTATTTTTATCCTTTTATCTGCCAGTACAAATAAAAACAAAAGCTGAGATTCACACATTCTGACGGGAATCTAGAAGCTTGGAGATAGCCCTCCCTCTGCGGTGGTGTTCAGTAGAGTCACCAGCCACTAGCAGAAGCGTGGGGTTTCTGTTTTAAAACCTTGGTTTTCAGTTGAGAAGAAAAGGCAAAACATTTCAGAAATGCAGATTGACAAGTGTCTTGGCTTCTAAGTCCTCAAGGCTTGTCACACAGCTGCAATTTTGTACCTTTCTCTTGGTAAACATGCTGGTTTCTCTCTTTTTTAAAATTCCTCTGGCTCTAGTAAAGGGCTGTAGTGGATGAACGAGTGGCAAAAAAACGGTCTTTTTGATGAATTTTTGAGGATATCTTTAGTTTCCTTTCGTGAAACAATTAGCTAAAACCAAGTAGCCATGCTGATGGGCGCATTTTTGCTTTGGAAGATGCAAAAACCCCGAATGTTTTTAGAAGATCGACTAAACTGGGAGAATAAGTAACCAGAAAAATCAGAGGTTAAAGGCAGTTGATTGGTATGGAAAAGCCTGGGAAGAGGGGGAATTGTGGTAATGGGGTTCTTTGGCGTTTCTGGCCCGGTTGATTGTGGTGACTGATTGACTTTTTCAACCCCCTTCAGGTGTCTCCTGTTGTCCACCCATCCCTGCTGGGTGCTGTGGATGGACTGACCCCATGAGCCCATCTTAATGGTTTTGTTTTAGCTCTCCCATGTTTGACCAGCCCCATGGGCCTCAGTGTAGTGATGTGGGGATCGTTATTACAGTTAATCATCCCTAATTGAAACAACACTTTAAACGAGCCCTTGTGCAGTAGGCAGTGCTGGCAGTTCTCTTCCAGTTCAGCTTGTTTACAGACTTCCAGAAGCATCATTTGCAAAGTTCTGAGGCACATTGATAAATTCCCTCACTGGTTCAGTAACACTTCGATCAATCACCAAACTAACAGCATCAACATTTTTCCCGGGCTATTATCATCACTTCAATTGCTGCAGCAATATATTCCACGCCAATAAATCAAGAGTGATCATTTTAGATGGGCAGAAACATAAGCAGCATTTTAAAAAAAATATATCTTTTAGCAATCTCCTTTCATCTTTCTGTTGGTTATTCTTACGATGTAACAGTAGGATCATTTTCTGTGTTTGCCTTACTTTCCTCATTTACACAAAAGACAATCTGGTATTTTCCAATTATTGGTTTTAGGTTTTTGGGGTTTTTTCACCAGCAAGTCAACAAGCCCCTGGCTAGCCCGATCATTTTTCATTTTTCCTTTACCTTTTTCTTCTTTGCTGCTCATTTCAGGGAGCGTGGAATGTCCTTGAGTTAAGAAACGGGTTGTGTTTCCTCAGGCAACAGGTGCTTATCTTTTCGGTTACAACATAAACCTGACAAAGCAGCTCACATATCTAACAGCTATCGGATGAAAATCTGAAACCTTTCTCCCCTTTTCTGAGTACTTTACTTTTTTTTTTTTTTTCTTAAGGCAAGCTGCAGCTGCAACATCTGAGTTATTGTACGGCGAGACTTTCTGTGGGTTGTAGTTCCCTGGTATGTTTTTCTCATTAGCAATGCAAGAAATTTATTTATTCTTTACATCATGTGCACAGGGCAAGTGTAGGGTGCTGCACCTGGGGAGGAATAACCCCCTGCTCCAGGACAATTTAGGGCTGACCTGCTGGAGAGCAGCTCTGAGGAAAAAGACCTGGGAGTCCTGGTGGACAACANTGGACTTCTTTGTGGTGAGGGTGTCAGAGCCCTGGCAGAGGCTGCCCAGAGAGGTGGTGGAGTCCCCATCTCTGGAGACATTCAAACCCACCTGGACATGTTCCTGTGGGACCTGCTCTAGATGGACCTACTTTGGCAGGGGGTTGGACTAGATGATCTTCAGAGGGCCCTTTCCAACCCCATAGCATTCTATGATTCTGTGATAGGGGTTCTCACGACAGAGTTTTATGTTCTGAGTCTTGTTTCCCCTCCTTTTCAATACATGTTAAAGGGATTTTCTTAATTTCCTGGTTTAGCCTTTCCTTCCTCAGAGATTGCTTGTTATGTTTTCCCTTCCTTACAGTATACAAATATGTCTGCTGGCTGGAAGGAGTAGGACTAGTTTTTGCTGAAAGCTGGCAACTCAGGTGATGACAACTGGCTCATGCTCTGGCTTCCCCAGCTGTAGCGTGCGTTGACTCCAGTGCCAGATGGCACACACCACACACGGGTAATACGATTACATTTGATGTTTCTGGGTGAGTAATATCCCACTTGATTGTGGTGTTTTGATACTTCATCCAAAATGCTCTGTTGTCCTTTGCAAAGCAAGGCTTCAGCCTTGGCTCCGTACCTGCCGCGTCAGTTAGGCATCCACCTTGCGCAATTTCAGCAGGTTGCAAAAGCGTTTGGTTCTCGAGTGCAGGTTTGAGAGGTGACTTGGGAGGAGGACAGTCTGCAGAAGAGTCCTTTGAGAACAAAACATCTTTTATTTGTCATCCCTGAAACTGTCTTTTTTTCAAGATAAGACAAGTTCGAAATTAGAGTTACTTGCCCAACTAGAAAAATCCCTATTTCATGCAAAATAAAAGGTTTTCTTTCCATTTTTTAAGTTTTTATTTTTGTTTTTCTTTAAACCAAAATACATCAAACAGGTGATTTTCCTTCAGGCCCATTATACTAATATTGTGCTACTGTAGAGCTGGTTGAAAATCTCTCTTCTAATAGCAATAATCATCTACAGGCCTGAACTTGCAATATCAGAATCAACAGGAACTACACGAGGGTCCAGAGGTGGATGGGATCTTTGGAGTCGCTGGCAGAAGAGCAAGAAATATCCTCCATATGTTCCCATAGTTACCTGGGAAGTCCTGGTAAAAAGTAGGAACCTAAATAATATTTGAGGTCATGTTGAGAAGAGCAGTACCATGTGCTCACAAAAAGATTTGTAGTTTTGTAACCTTTCCTAAGTTTTTGACTTTTCTAAGAGTCAGTTTTCTAATCATCTGCTATTACGTGTTCAAACCTCTCACATACATTGAAATCAAAAGCATAGGATTGGAAAAAAAATAATCAGCTTTTTTTGGTTGTTTTGTTGTTTGTTTTTTGTTTTTTGTTTTTTTATTTGGGGTTGGTTTATTTTTTTTTTCAGTCTCCTGAGTCAGCTAGTTTGGCAGCTACATGAAATGATTTAGTTTTTCATAATTCCAAAAATGGCAGGATTAGTCCTTCATCTTCTTGTTTCAGTACGTCTGCTTTAATTATTTTCCATCCTCTTTGATTCAACAATAAGCTCCCGTTTTCATTCAGTGGAATGGCCTATTCTTAAATCATGTAAATATTATTCAGAACTAGGTGATACCCATAGGCAGTCTTGCCAAAGTACACTCATTTATTTTTTAACTTCTTTAGCGCACTCTGTCATCCAAGGAGCAAAACAATGCATGATTTATAAAAGTCATTTAATGAATTTCATCCATTTCCCACTGGAATTTCAATATTGCTGAGACATGGGCACAAGTAGGAAGAACGACAGCAGAACCCCCTAAGAAATTATCGTCCTACATTCTGGAGTTGTCCTGTTTGTGTGTCTAAGGGGTTAAATGACTACTTTACTGCTCAAAACCGAGATTGAACAGAGCTAATTAAAACAATCTAGTGCCTGTGGTGCCAAGAAGGGATTTGCTTTCTCAACCAAAAGCATCCCTTGGAGAGATGTTCCGCTACTGAGCCGTCCACCACCTCCCAGCCTGGCACTGCAGGACCGCTTGCTGCCGTATTTAATGCTCTTAAAATGTCATTTTTTTTTTGTTTCTATGGTGGTGGACCCTGAAGGCAATCTTTGCATAGAGAGATTTGAAGGTTTGTTATGGGAGTGGGTCTGTTTTTTAGAAATGCAAGTGGAAAGGTCCCCACACCAACGTCCTGTACAGGAGATTGTTGGATGACCTACGAGCAGGTCACCAGTTCAAGCTACTAACCTGGTGTTGCACACCAGAGATGTTTCAGCCCAATTTGCCAGTCATTCTGGAGGCCAACATCCCAACTGTGTGAGTTAGGGGTAGTTTTCTCACGTCTCAAAAAAGTCTTGGCTAATACAAGCTTGTGCTGATGTATTTTAGAAATTTCAGGCTTGCCATTCCCCATCTCAAATCCTTCCCATTCTCAGATTCTGCGATTCCTCATATTTTGCTTTGAGGTGGGAGGGGCAGAACTTTCCCTAAATTGAGATCAGCCTGATGGTTTAAAAACTGTGCAACTGTTCTAGCCTCCCTGTGTGCTCTCTAAAGGATTATAGAATCATAGAATCATAGAATGGTCAGAGTTGGAAGGGACCTTCACGATCATCAAGTTCCAACCCCCCTGCCCTGGGCGGGGACACCTCTCCCTAGGGCAGGTTGTTTAAATTGTAACTCGGTGTGAAGTCAGATATACTTTGTGGTGTCTTTAGCTGGCAGAAGGGTTGACAACAGTTTGTTTTATACAGCCTGTCCATGGTTCTCATGACAAATCCCACCTTGGCCCCCGTACAACCAGAAGTGGCGTTTTATATGGCTTTTCTTTAGAAGGTCAAGTCTTATCTCAGTACACTTTGTTCAGTACAATTTGCAGCTAATTAATATTGCAGTAATATTTTCCTCCTCAACTTGGAGAAATCACGTGGAAGTGTGAGTGATGTAGAGATGTGAGACCCCACCTGGAGTACTGTGTCCAGCTCTGGAGTCCTCGTCATATTCTGTGGACATGGAACTGCTGGAAGGGGTCCAGCGGAGGACCACAAAGATGAGCAGAGGGATGGAGCACCTCTCCTATGAAGACAGGCCGAGAGAGCTGGGGCTGTTCAGCCTGGAAAAGAAAAGGCTCTGGGGAGACCTTAGAGCAGTCTTCCAGGATCTGAAGGGAGCTCCAGGAGAGCTGGAGAGGGACTCTTGGTCAGGGAGTGGAGGGACAGGACAAGGGGGAACAGCTTTAAATTGGAAGAGGAGAGATTTATATTAGATATTAGGAAGAAATTCTTCACTGTGAAGGTGGTGAGGCACTGGAACAGGTTGCCCAGAGCAGCTGTGGCTGCCCCATCCCTGGAGGGGTTCAAGGCCAGGCTGGAAGGGGCTTTGAGGAACCTGGTGTGGTGGGAGGTGTCCCTGCCCAGGGCAGGGGGGTTGGAGCTCTATGATCTCTAAGGTCCCTTCCAACTCTAACCATTCTATGAATCTATAACTGTAGAGGTGTACAACAAGTAATAATTGGGAACCATAATATTTATCCACAGTAATAGCCATTCACTGGGCACAGCGTACTGCAGTTTCTTTTTCTTGCATTTGGAATCTGAAACGCGAGTGCTGCAGATCAAATCCCGCTCTTTCATGCCATTTTAACATTTTTCTATTATCTGTTAATTATTGATGTTAGCCAGTTCATTGCTTTCTGGGGATGGCTGTTTTGAAGGTGTCAGCTGCGAGTAAGCAATTGCTCTCGTTAGCGTTGCCCTTAATCACAGAGTCGCAGTGTAGCTCCTCTTTCTCCTATCGTAATATATAGTGGTGTTATTTGTCATCCTAAATATACTAGCAGGACTTCTGAATCTATACGTAAATTAAAAATGCAGCTTCATTTAATAATAGCTATATCTCTACTGCTCTGGCAAGCAAATGAGTAGCTTGATGAGGAGCATAATCAGTGGATGCAGAGCATCCCTTCCCATAGCACGAGCCCTACGTGGCAGCCACCAAGCCCAGTGAGGCTGGGGTTCAGGAGTTTCCTGAGCTGGTGGAGCAGGGACACGGCCAGGAGTGGGAGAGTTATCCCCCTTTATTCAACTCTGTAGAGCAAAAGGGGCAACAGAAGTGAACTGGAAGTAAGAGAGGTCCAGACTGTGTCGGAGTTGCTCCTCCAGGTTGTGCCGTCTCCATCCTTGGAGGTTTGCAGGACCTGAGAGGACCAATCCTGGGGTGGACTCCAGAGGTACACCTGCTGGGGCAGGAGGTCCAACCAGAGACCTCCTGGAATCCCTTCACACCTGAATTACCCAATTGTTCTGTTTTTTTCTCCTTTTATGGTCTGTTTTTGTAGGGGTGTATAGCTTTCAGATGCATGTTGTGTGGCTGCTGGTAACTTTTTAATAACTGAAAGTGATGAATATGATTTTTTTTTCAGTTGAAAAAGAGTTACGTGTATTCCTAGAATATTGCACTGCAGGGGAAATTTTGGCCAATAACTTGAAAAATACTATTTTAATGATTTTGCATTTTTATGCAGACAACAAAAGGGATGTGTTGAGTGTTTGTACTAACACTAGCTCTGTTTTCCCAAACAAGAAAGACACCATAGCAGCATGTGATGTTATATGACAAAGCATTAATAACCAGTAGAAAGAAAAACAACTGTTTGGGAATGTCCCAAATGATAAACCATGTAAGTACATTTAAAGCTGGTCTTTGTAATCTTTGTGAGGGCTTTTTATACCAAGTCACCCAAATACATGAAAAAAATAGAGACGTCTTTTAAACCGTCTCCTCGTAATCAAAAGGTCGTTAATATCAAATGCAATTCTGGCATGTGTTTCAGTTGGCTTTGTTAAATCCAAGCAGCAAGTCATTTCATTTTGCATATTCTGGATTTACAATAAAGAAAATTAGGGCTTTAAAGTAAACTATGGAGTAGTCTATTAAAAACAGGAAGGTCTCTGAGCAGCACACATCTGGGATCTAGAAAGTTTTACCCTTCAGAGTGGTACCAGTCCATTCCACTTTACTCCCAGATCAGCTTTTCTGTAAAACCTCTGATCCGTTGCATCATTTTTGTATTTGGTATCTAACTGCAAATTGTGGAATTGTGTTTTCCTGGGGAAACAAAATGGACTTCTTCCTAGGGCATTGAGACAACTGAGACCCTTGGAAGTTACCTAAACTGAAGAGCAATCTTTACAACAAAAAAAGCACAGGGGCAGTAAATGAAATTGAGATTGCTTCATAAAGATGTTTCTGAACAAGGATTTCCTTAACAATCCCTTTCAATGCATCACAGAATCCTTACATCTCACTGCGTATTTTGGCTTTGGGGTCCTGAAGTTCCTTCTGAAAAACTGAAGTCTTCAAGAATCCTTAAGTTGTTCTTCAATATGCACCTTCTACGAAACCTTGAGTTTAAGACCGAATTTAAAAGTTGTGTCATTCNAAAAGTAGCTTTACTTTTTTTTTTTCTTTTCTCTATTTAAGGGCAGTGGTGGAGTCACTGACCCTGGAGGTATTTAAAAACCAGGCAGATGATGGCTGAGGGACATGGGTCAGTGGTGGGTTTGGCAGTGCTGGGTTAATGGTTGGACTCAATGGTCTTGAAGGTCCCTTCCAATGTAGACTCTTCTATGATTCTGTGGTTTAAAATCTGGTAATTGTGTATATTAAGGAAATGCTAAGAGAGAGAAGCATTAGACTTTTAGGTTTTCTATTTAATTGCCCATCCTGGAAATGATTTTAGCTGTTCTAAGATATTTTATACAAATAAATGTCAAAGTAGAGATCTAACAAAATCAATACAAATGAATTCTGAATTCATTTGCCTTCGTCTTCTTCCACAAAAGCAATAGGGAAGCAAATGGTGCTCCAAAGTCTGAAAGCACCGTGAGATGGACTCCCATATATGATATTTAAATTAGAAGTTACTTCATACTTCATTTATTCCTTATCTTCCATTCAAAGGCAAAAAAAAAGTATTGTGCCTAAACAAAATTGTCATTATACTTGTATCGGCTGCTGGAATTCTATGGCAATTTGTATTTTAAGTAATTCAGGATGATAATTACACTTATTGCTTCGCTAACTGCGTCGTTACTATTCAGAGTAGCTCATGTATATTTTACTGTTCTGTATCAGAGCAGACCTTTTGCAAATTGATTCATTCGCATCATTATATTCTCTTTCAGAAATCATTTTCTGATCGTGAGGAATAGTCTTCTGGTAGAATCAGAGAGCTGATTCCTAAAACTCATCTTTAGAGCTGAGGAAACTAAAAATGAAACCAGATAAGATTCTATTTTTTATTATTTTTTTTCCCCATTTGGTATCAATTTAATAATGCTGTACCTCTGCTGAAATGGGAATTTTTGACAAAGAGAGTGTTTAGCAGAAAAATTTGCTTTTGCTCTTTCACGTGGAAAAACTCAATAAGAACAAATTATTTGGCTTAATTTTTTCATTTTTATTTTTAGTTTTTTTACTTCATCTGGAAATGATGGCAAACTTTAGGGCTGCGAGACATGTGCCTGTCACGTACCTTGGAGCACTTCCTTGTCCTCTGCCCATTATCGATCTCTCCCAGCCACTTACGTTCAAAAGATAGTAATTTAAAAAAATTAACTGACTGTAGAAATCTATTAGAGGGTTTTTTTGGTTTGTTTTTTTTCCCTCCCTCGCCTCCACAAATTGCCACTGCCTGAAGCTGGAGAGAAGCAAAAATCCTGGATGAATGACAAATATCATGGCTTTTAAAGTCTCACATCCTATGGCCCTGCAGGGATGGAAGAAAGGGGACAGATCCTCTGATCAGTCAACTTGGTCCAACATCAACAGAGAGAAGTTGTTTTAAAAGGACTGAAGAGGGCTAATTCCCTTGTTCTGGGTGTGCAGAGGCTTGGGGAGGCGACACTCCCACCCTGGCAGTGTGACAAGCTGCCTTCATCTGCAACATCTGAGGGAAGAGAGTTATTTGATGATTAGTTTTGTTTTAAAAAAGATACGGAGGACTGTTTTGTATGCAAAAAGTGTTATATTCCTTTCTTTTTCTTTTTTTTCTTTTTTCTTTTTGTGCCTCTGAGTCCTAGATATCTGAAATTACAGTTGCTGGAAGTACTACTTTTAAATCTTGTAAAGTTCCTTAAAGTGATACTGTGATACATGGTGAGAACGTGTAGCAGTGTGATACAGGGCTTATCTCTACCGTGAGAAGTCGTTATTTTTATTGACTCACTATAGAGATAGGCAGCTAGTGAGAAGGGAAATCCACTCTTTTTTTCCTTCTCCTCCTGAAACAAGATAAAATAAAACTGCGTGTGGACATGGCCCGATTGTTTTAGCCGGTTTCTAGTGTGTGGCAGGTGCTGTGGTGAGAAGCAGGTAACTCAAATGGGCAATAATCATTTTTCATTTCATTGGAAAAGAAAGAAATGGGGAAGGTGAAAATTTAGGACATGAATAGGACGGAGTTTAATGCTCCCATTTGTTATAGCTTGTGAAGGCAAAGTGACACTTATTGCTATGGCTGTTTATGTGATGAAATTCTTAGACAAGAAGATGGGTTTTCATACTTAAAATATGTGTTGTTTTCCCCTCCTTGTTTTATTTTCTTCTTTAAGCGCATCCTACACAGAGCAGATGATAACCCAAACAGTAGTTTATCCTTTTTCTCAAAGGAGCTACTTCTTAACATCTCATTTGCATAAAATTTGGGGGACTCTGCCTCGTGTGAGTGAGTGCTGCTGCTGATTGCCTTTTGATAGCTGGAGTTTTAATAAGCGGCGTCCTATCTTATCTGTATGTGTACAGCAGCATATTTCAGAACACAGGTCTATGGAAGGAGTAAGATGTATTGGCAGCAGATAAAAGCAAGATGAAATGCTTCAAAGGGCAGCCAGGCAGGCAGAAGGCAGGGAAAAGGGTCTGTTAGGTATTGGGATGAGAAGCTTTTGAAATATAGATAACCTACAGCAGAGCTGAGCTCTGTTCTCCTGGCACCAAGAATTAGACAAGAGATAAGAGGGTAAAGTGAAAGGAAGCCGGGGGAGATGTGGATGAAGTTTGAGAATCAACCACCCGCCCTGGAAAGACCATGCCATGGAAATTTTATTCTTGGGGGAAAAAAAAAAAAAAAAAGTCAGATGAAACTCAGGTAGAAAAAGTCAGATGAAGCTCAGGTCATCACATAAAGAATGTGAAATGTTTGTGCCAAACTTTGGGACATAGACAATGGGATCCAAAGCCTGAAAACTCAGGGGATTTTGTAATAGGTGTTGCAGGAAGAAATGATGTCCCACAGCACAGGACGCAAGTTGCCCAGCAATGATTGAAGACGTGGCCCTGGTGATAAACCAGCCCCAGGATTAATAAAAGGCACAGTAAGAATGAATTGGTTTATCCCTGTCCAGGCTGTTGCTGCCACAGCCAGGTCTGCCCTCCCAGAAACACTTTTTGACATTAAAAAAATGGTCCTGAGGAAGAATAATTCTTCAGTTACTTCTGAGCACTGCAGTTCTCCATCTACTTCAGTCAGTAGGTGTGAAAAAGCCAGTCCGGAACAGTCGCAGCAACATTGAACATCCTTTTAGGAGGGAGAGAAAAGTAAAAACCAATGCACCTCTGGAGGAACTGCCTGGTAATGAGGAAGATAATTAAAAGGAAATTAAAAGAGCAGCTGAGAGGGAAATATGTTTGTAGGCGGCTTAGATGCTTTAAAGGCAACAACTTATTTTACTACTTGACACAAATATGCACAACATAATAATTTTAAGAAGATCCGCCAAAATTAAAATAGAAATCAACATACAAAGGAGGTATTAGGATTATTTTTTTTTAATTATTTTTTTTTTTAAAGGAGAAAGAGTCAGCTCTCAGTTTAAAGCCAAACAGATTTTGAGCACTTAGTGAATGCGGAAGAGCTAATAACCAAAATTTTTTTGAACACATCAGAGGCAGGAAGGTTGCCAGAGAAGCAGTCAGACTGATAGATGATCAAGGTATAACAGGAGCATTAAAGGAAGATAAGGCCACGGCAGAAGAGCAGGATGAGTTTGCTTTTCTCTGCAGCAGAGGCTGGGGGTGGCTCTGTGCTGGAGCTGATCTTTGGGAGGGACATGGTTTAAAGAACAGCCTCAAATTGAAGAACTCAGAGCTGACTTGTTGGGGCAGGAGGTGAGGGCAGAGGCTCCAAAGCTCATTCCCACCGGAGTTATAGGGAGAACCTGTGATCCTGGATTTGATCACTCCAGAGCTCTGAAAGCAAGAGCCACCATCTTTGGTTTGATGAAGAGCTACCATCTCCTTCTGGAAAACTCTACGTCTGTGGCCAACCTCTCCCAGATCCTCTTAGGAGAGGAAGATGAAGAGGAAAAAGTACAAAACCAGAAATGATTTCCTAACAGGCCTGTGCAGTCTACTTCGTCATCAGAGATGACAGCTAGAAAACATCTTCTGGTCCAGTGTTTTGGTAAAGATAGGCATAGGGCTAGTAAATCCATAAAAGAAATGTTATTCCAGAGATACCTGATTTCATACTCCTCTTAATATCTTTTGTTGACCACTGCACATGTTGATATTCCCCCCTGGCCTTTTCCTGGCCCTTCCAAACTACTTCCTCATACTTGGCCTGAATTACAGGACATCTAGGCAATATCCCTTCCCAATAGGCTTTTCTACAGAAGTTGACTGATCTTCAAAAATAGGCTAAATCCCAGTTTATAATGATTTCAGTAGAGTAAGCTTAGAAGACAATTGCTGTAATTATGCAAATTTACACAAGTGAAAAGCCTTAGCACAATGTATACAAAATAATGGTTTACAGGAATTAGCTTTAGGAATTAGCAGAAATTGGTCATTTGTATGTAATAATAGGACTGGGAGCTAATGATCCAGAGAAAAAGAGTTTTGCCAATAGATATTAGAGCTTAGATAAGCTTTTGTTCAGTAACTTCACAGTTGTATTTGTTTAGGATTGCAGCCTGTGCCTGTGTTACTGTATTGGAATTCCAATCACTCACCGGTTCTTAATTAGACCATATGACTGATAAGATAATTGTGGCATGAATTGATTATTAACTGGAGTTTGTATGATAATTAATAACAAAGTTCTTAAACAGAACATAAATAACAGAAGCGTTCCCAAATTGGCATTATTACACAGTGGTTGTGATCCTGAGTTTTAATTGTCAATCTGCATTTAAATTCACTGCGATCCCGTCCAGTGTTTAAAATCTTTATAAGTAGTTGCCAATAAAAGAAAATTTATTTTGTTACCAAGGCTTTTTTCCAAGCCGGGAAATTTTCGAATGATCTGCCAAAACCGTCTGTATTCTTCAGGGCCTCTAATTGATCAGAGTTGTCTTCTTCTCTTGATGTGCTATTTCTGTTGCAGTTTTATGACTTAAATGAGGATTGCTATCAACAGAATCCCGTAAGTATATCCGTGCTTGGTGTACTCCTTGATGTTCTAGTTTGTAATGTATATTATTCTGGTGTATAGTATCTACATGTTTGGCATTGTTCAGTTGCACTGATTGTAGAATAAGTATCTGAAGGGAGCTCCAGAAGAGCTGGAGAGGGACTTTGTCGGGGAGTGGAGACATAGGAGGAGGGGTAACCGTATTAAATTGGAAGAGGGGAGATTTAGATTAGATATTAGGAAGAAATTCTTTGGTGTGAGGGTGGTGAGGCACTGGAACAGGTTGGCCAGAGAAGCTGTGGTTGCCCCATCCCTGGAAGGGTTCAAGGCCAGGCTGGATGGGGCTTGGAGCAACCTGTTCTGGTGGGAGGTGTCCCTGCCCAGGGCAGGGGTTGGGACTCAATGATCTTTAAGGTCCCTTCCAACTCTACCTATTCTATGATTATCCTTGAAACCTTTAATGATAATTTTTGGAATGACTACCTCCTAATAATAAGAAGAACAAATCCTTGATCATCAGAGTCCTGTGGCAGAAGCTGATGTAGTACAAGTGGAGTTACAGGTGTTGTGGTGCCGCCAGCGAAGCTGGGAACCTTCTCTACTCACCAGTGAGTAAACACACGATGAGGGACAATTCACTGGAGGATTTTAGATCTGGACTTTGTATGAGGAGGGCAGGTTACTTTCTACAGAATCCAAGTTTTTTGTTGCCTCTTTAATTTTAATTTTAAAAATAATGCCCAAAAGAAGGGCAGCTTTTTTTTTCTTCCTGCTCTGAGTGGCTGGTGGGGAGCTGAGCCTGGTGTCCCACTCTCACCTGAGGTGCTCAGGGTGGAGTCCCACCAGCAGTGCTGAGTCACATCTAATTAACCCTCCTGGGTTTTAATGTGCCCTAAAATGATCGGGAGACCCAGCAAACCTGGTTATTGTGTGACACAGCTAAGATTACGCCTTCTCTGGCAGAGCTGAAACTAAAGCTCGTTAAAAATAATGAACACGGTGTTACGTGGTGGTGGGACCTGCTGTGGTTTGGGGCTCACGTGCCTGCCCAGGAGCTGCTCAGGTGTCTTCAGTGGGATGCTCCAGGTAGCTCATCCTGCTGCCAACTTGTCTTTTATTGGTGTTTCTCTGTGGTTTTTTTCGGTGGTGTTTGCATTTATCATGGATCAACTCCCTAATCTGTGTTTCACAAATGCAAATCCGGTGGAAAGGAAGGATAAATGGTTTTGAGTAGCACTAGGGAAGGTTTAGGATGGATATTAGGCAAAATTTCTTCACAAATAGGGATGTCAAGCCTTGGAACGGGCTGCCCAGGGAAGTGGTGGAGTCACTTTCTCTGAGGGTATTTAGAAGCTGGGCAGATGTGGTGTTGAGGGATATGGGTTAGTGGTGGGTTTTGTCAAAGTGAGGTCTACAGTTGGACTTGATGACCTAGAAGATCTTTGCCAACCTGGATGAGTCTATGATTCCATGCTATTTTGCTTGGGAAGAGGCTGAAGACTAATTCTGGAGCAGAATGGGGAATTGCAGCTGTGGTAAATCACTGTATTTCTACAAAAGCTTTGCAGTGGTGCCTGCCATTCTGCTCATGGAATGACTCTTCCATTTGAAACTCTTTCTTTTTTTTCTTTTTTCTTTTTTTTTCCTTATGGTAGCAAACCATGTCAGAGATGCCTCAGCTCTCCCTAAAAAGAAGGTTCTTTTTTCATCATAGAGTCTGGTTATATGGTGGGGAGTTTATGTGGTTTGGAACTAAATCCAAATGGCAGAATCTTTCCAGAAATGCAACACCTGTCCTTCCTACAGGTGTGGTGAAACCAACTGGAAGTATAATTTTCCCTAGATTTACCTGTAGTTCAAGTTTACATTTTGAAAATGTGAAACAGGAGGGAGAGAACCAGCCAGATCTATTTGGGTCTGGAAATAACTTTATCATAGAGGGAGGTCTGAGATTCCTGTCCCAAGTTCCTGCTTTGAACATCTTTTGTGTGGAGAAATGTTAATTGGTGACTGTCCAATGTATTGGGCAGTTGGGTGATCGGTATCTTCCCTTTATTTTTTCATATGCTGTTGTTGTCAGGGTACCCAGTATTGTCACCCTGATAAATCCTGATAAATCCAGGTCTGGCTGTGGATTTCTCTCCTTTCTTACTCTGTGATGAACACCCAGGTGTGGCTGATGTCTTACTCTCCCCATCGTGGGTGCTGGCTTTAATGTGCTTTGCAGTGAGAGGCTTTTCCTTGGATTTATGTCATATTAAAATGAGACGTGTAATTACAGAGGTTAGATGCAATCGAACATAGCCTAGAACAGGAAGAGTGCCTTTCATTTCTTTTCTTCTTCAGTGCTAATTAGCTGAAGAGTGGATTCCTCACTGGCCTTTTCTGCAGCCTCTGTGGCTGTAGCTGTGTTGGGGGTTTCTAGAGAGCTGCAACCATCCTTCCTTGTTCACAGGCAGACAAAACCTTGGCGAGGACTTGGAATACTGGGCACTATAACCCGGCAGGGTAACGTGTAAGAGAAACTAATTAATTTATTTGTAGTTGTGGGAAATAAGTGCCAGCTTTGGTAGCCAGTTGGAAGGACCGTTGGGTGCTCCATCACTTTGCTCACTCTTCTGGTGAAGGAGTCCCGCTGCTCTCCCAGAAGTTCACATGTGTGCCAGCAATCCTCATGTACACTCAGAAAAGCCCAGAATGTCCCAAACCTAAAATTGACTCCAGCAAAGAGTTTGAAAAATGTTTTCTAGCTGCTCTTGCTTTTGTTTAACAAGCAATTTTTATTAAAGGCTTCGGGAGAAAGCATTCCGCTCCTCCTATCTGTACAAACAGCTATAAACTGAATGTATTTTAATAACTTTTCCCAAGAAGTTACAAGGTATTTCATTAAAATGTCAACTTTTTCTTTCATATATTTTATGATTCTCTTTCTTCCTTCTGCCACAAATATGTTGTTGCCAACATCATCATGACACAGTTTGCTGCCAAGACTATGGAAAGTTAAAAAAGGAAAGGAAAAAAAAAAAAAAACCCAACCCTGAATTTCTATCCACTCTTTAGGTAAAATTCTTCCAGCGCTAGAGGCTGAGAAAGCAGTCAGAAATATCTGAAGTGCCAAAGACAAATGTTAGGGTGCCAAAGCAGTGGCAGAAAAACATGGAGGCAGAAGCAGGGGGGGGATCAATTCTGTGAGCTAAGTGAATAATAATCGGCTGTGGACATTTCCTAACCCTGTTGTCATTTATAGATTTCACATAGTTCCTATTAATGTTCCTGTAAGGATTAGATAAAAGAGCACGAGCGGGCACACGTTGGCTGTGGGAGATTTAGCAGAGCAAGTCAGCTCCCGTTTTGCAAGCAACGACCTGTCTTTCCCACCGAACCCTCTCCAACTGCTGCCTAAAAATCCTTTGTGTCCCACTGCATCCTCCCCCCAGGACTCTCTCCTTTAAATATTTCAACCCCCTGTCACTCAAAAGGTCACCAAACCCAGCTGCAGCCAGGTGTCAAACCATCTGCTGTTAGCTGGTTTAATAAGGAAGGAGCCGCTTCACCCGGTTTTAACTCATTAAACTGGGAGAAGGGGGGGAAGGAAAGGGAAGAAAAAACAAACCACAAAACCCCAACACTTTGGCTTTTGAGAATAGTCAAGAAGATGTGATTGTGTTTCCGACTCGGGTGCCTTAACACCTAGCTAATTAAAACCAGCCTGGCTTTGCAGAGGGAGTATCCCTGCAAAGGCCCTAATTTTCAGCCCTTCAGCAGCCCGCATCCTCACTGGAATTTGGTTATTACTTTTGCTGTCCTCGCTCTGCTTCTGCTCGGAGTTATTAAATTAGCTCCGTGCCCAGGATTTCTGGACTTTTGCCTTTGCAAATCCCAATTTCCGCAGCTCCCCCCAACCTGTCCAAAGGGAGAAAAGCCACGGAGGGTCCTTACCAGCAAGTGGATATTCAAAATGCATGATTGCACTTTTAAAGCACCTTAAAAACTTTTCGAATTCCCCAGGTGAGATTCCCAGGTAATTTCCCCACTTGGCTGGAGAGCGAGGGACCAGCCTTATTTCCACTCGTGCCCCACCAGTTGTGGCTTCAGGCTGGTTTCCCAGGTGCTGTGGGTGACAATTTTACATTCAGCTGCCTGGGTTTGTTGGTAATTTTAAACAGCATAAAAATCTCTTTCTTGGAATTTACTCTCCTTCTTAGGTGTTGCCTTTCCCCCCTCCCGAGACCTTCCCTTTTAAAAGAACTGATTTAATTTCTCTCTCTGTCTGGCTCCTCGGCCACAGCTTGATCTTTCTCTCTCTCTTTCTCCCTCTCTCTCTTTCTCCCTCTCTCTCTTTCTCCCTCTCTCTCTTTCTCCCTCTCTCTCTTTCTCTCTCTCTCTTTCTTTCACTCCTGGATCTTAAAGCCTTTCTTAAAGGGGAGCCAAAGAGTTGCTGCGTGTAGCTGGTTTGTTTACCTCCTGTAAAATTGGGAATCTGCCACAAGAGAAATCCCACGCATCCCATGCGGCGTCGAAGGCACACCAGGGTGTGTTGCGCATCAGATAAAGTAGGTGGAGTTTTTCAGCAAAAGCCTCTAACTTGCCCAAACGAGTTAATTACACATGCCGCGTCCCACTTTCCCAATACAGAAGCATTTGTAATTAAAAAAAAAAAGTTAAAAAAAAAAAAAAAATTAGCCTGTAATTTACAAGTTGGCCTTGAGCCGTTCCATCTTAGTCCTGGCTCTGGGACCTGGTCACCATCTCACCTCCTCTAGTTCAGCATCTGATGCAAGAGGTGAGGAGGAGAAGAGGAACCTGATGATTTGCTTACACCTACTGATCTAATTTAGGCTCCCACCTCATGTAAATAATATTATGAAAAAAAAAAAATTACCAATATTTTACAGAAATTCAAAGTAGCGTCCACGGAATAGATTGTGAATCGTTTGAGTAATATATAGAACATTAATTCTCTGCTACTGCCTCGTGCAAGGCATTGCAATTGTGAGCTGCATAATGCATATAAAAATCCATATGCCTATAGTTTTATTTTTAGCCCCGACAGCCTCGGTGTAGCCCATTTTCTGTGTCGTACGCAGCTGGAGTCAACGACTCTCCCATGTATCTCAGACCATCAGCTCTCCCCCGTGGAATATTGATTTCCAGGAAATCATCTTCATGCAGCCATCTTTGCTTAAATATAGCAGAAAGATACACTCTTAGTGAAAAATAATGCATGTTCCTGCCATTTTCTGCTGGAAATTAAATATATTGCTCTGTTTAGCAAATTATTTAGACAATAAAGCAAAAAATAATAATAATATAGATGTCTCCATGCTATGGAATGTTTTCCTGTTTCCATCCTAGCTACAATACAAGACTGGAAATTGAATGTTTCTGGAGCAGTGGGAACTGTGAAATAGGGCAAAAAAGAATGGGTGGCAGCTCTTTCAGTGCCTGGGAAAGCCATGGAGTTGTTTAGACTGTCTTTGAACTCAGCCGCTGTGTTGGGATACCTGTATCAGTCAGAAGAAGGAGAGACTATTAGGTCCAGAAAGAGTTTTATGACATCAAATATTTACCGTTATAGCAGTAAATAAAACATCATATGTAGGAGATCAAGGTTAAAATAAAAACTTTGTGGCTGATCTCTTAGGCTATGAAATGATGGTGAGTTTTCCCAATTTTAAGCGTGTTATTTTTTTAGCACGCTGGGAAGCCACAGGCTACAGGTTCTGTTTAACCTCGCTGCTTTGTGGCACGGAGGTTGTTATTTCTGCTACATACAATTTCATAAGCTGGGAAGGAAAATAGTTACTCCTTTACCTAGGCTTTTGTTGAACTTATATAAGCAGGTTTTTTTTTAAAAAAAAACAAACAAAAAAAACCCTTGAGATGAACCATATTTGTCGGGCCGGTGGAGGTGTTGTAGAGTTGTTCTTCTGCAGATAATATTCCAGATATCGTAAGATATTCCAGATATTGATATTCCAGAACTGTAGGAAAGCTTGGCCCACTTTTAAATTTTAGCCACATAAACCCCATAAATCAGGCCACAGCTTAAAAAAAACCAAAACCCCATAGGATTAAAATAACCATTTTAATTTGGCGGTGTACTTTTTACCTTCCAGTTGCCGGTGAGACCTTCGCTCGAGGAAATGATGCCAGAAAAACCACAAAACACAGTTGAGGATGGGATGAGAAAACCAGCGAGGTGCATCTGGCTGCATTCTTAGGATGTGTAGGAAATGCTTGTTTCCCAATGTTTCTTTATTTAGGACAGACAGCAGAAGTTCAGTCCTTTGTGGAGTTGGTGACCACCTCAAGAACTGGTGTGGTGGCTACTCCAGCCTGGGGTTTTCTCATTTGCCTTGTTAGAGTGGCTGCAGCTCGGATAAACTATTGGATATTTCTTGCCTACACTCACTCATCATGACCCTATTTCTTCTTCCAGCCTACGGCCCCACATTAATATTTATTTACTTTTTTTAATACATAGCCAAAAATCCTCACAGGAGCACTTGGACTCTAGTCCCATCCTGGGAAGGAAATGTGACTCCTGGGTCTGCCAGCACTGGTTAGCCCTGAAGCCAATAACTTTGTCTTCTTAGGTCTGTTGGCCAACTGGGAGATGTTCCATGCTGGGTTTTGGGGAAAATACAAACTTTCCCCTCCAGAGCACCACTTAACTGTACTGTCAGATGTATCGTCAGCCCACAAATCCATCTTTTGCTGTGCCAGCAAGATGCTGTGCCTGCCTTGAGATTAACCTGTCTTTCCCTCCTTAAAAGTTTCTGAAACAAAAGAGGAGGATTTACTATTATGTAAAAAACTATTATGGAGCAGGTAAAATGATTCATGCCCCTGGCAGAACAGCCGCTGAACTTGGATGCAGTCATTGTTTTCAGTAGACTGATTAAACTTGGATCTTCACCTCTAAATGCAGAGTCAGCAGAAACTGCCAGTGTCCAGCACTTACCAAGACATTTCAGAGCCACGTTGGGTGACAGATTCCAGTTTTGTGATGATACAATCCATCTTCAGTCTCAGAGGTAACAAGAAAATAGCATTAGTATTTTGATATCATTTGTCTGTGAAAATTAGTTTTCATAAGCTGTTGAACGTGAAAGTCTGACTTCCAAAAAAAGAAAAAAAAACCCCACGATTAACCCCCTTTTTCCTCTCAAACCATGAGTTTTTGTCAACCAGTGCAGCTGCTGCAGCAGCCACCCGTAAAATTATCTACCGCTCAGAGAAATGCAAAACTAAATGCCGTATTTTTGGATTGTTAAGTGTCACTTCAGTGGAATGTGCTCATGGCTGAATAGCTCCCCTTTATTTTCTAGGGATGGTTAAAAATGAGGAAATTGTGACAATTCTAGAACGTTTTCGATTTGCCTTTCCTTCTCTTGTCCTCGCTGAATGGGGTGAATGCTTTCATTTTTGGATATTTTGGGGGGAAGATATTCCAAATGTCTGATTTTACTACTGCTTCACCTCCTTTTCTCTTTCTTCTCCTATTTACCACTGAAAAGGGGAGAAAGTTCAGCAATGGGGAATGAGGATTGAGGGGAAAGATGGAGGAAAACCTGAAATGCCCTTTATTTCAAAGCAAATGATAAAATGGAAGAGCTGTATCTTGAAGGTGAACGTTTTCGGTGAAAAAGGTTTGCATAATCTTTAAGAGGACTGGAGAGAAGGGAGGAAATACGAAAGTCCAACCTGCTTGATGTGCCTGCTTCCTTCAGACTGGTTTTGAGGAGTGGGAGGGATGCTTGCGGTGGGAATGGTTCCACCTTGTCCTGAGGACCTGCCTGTTCCTCAGTAGCTGAAAACAGGAATGATATCAATGTTTTTGGGGAGAACTGGGGCTGATCCATGAAGGAGCTGAAGGCAGAGCCATGAAGAAGGGAAGTGGGGTGGGGTTGGAGAACTAGGGCTCTCCCACCAGCAGGATTAGCCCAGAGAAACCATGAAGATGAAAGAGAGAAAAAGGCATAAATTAAGTATTTGTATGTGGCTTCACTGGAGTGAAAGGGAGGAAGGGGGGAGAAGAAAAATAAAAAAGACATAAATAGTTAATTAATCCCCCCCAAATGTCTTTGAAAATACCAACAACTATCTAGATAAGAGGGGAAGTGCTGCCTTATTTCAGTCCTTATTTCAAAGGAGCAATAGACAGCCTGTGACACGACAGACCGATGGGGCTTTTTAAGATTAAAAATAGCTTCAGAGAAGGGCCATTGAGATGGATTATGAGCGGGCTTATGGAGATGAAACCCAGGGTGTCAGTGAAGGAGAAAATTCAGAGTGAGGAGGGGAAACAAGTGGGGTCAGTGCTACGGGCCTTTTTCCCGAGGGATCGTGAATGTGGATGACCTTGGTGAAGGTGAAATTTCAAAATAGGTTTGCACAGTACTCATCACACAAGGCTGGAGTGGAGCAGCCAAAGACAACCAGGCAGGCAGACAATTCAGGGGAGTTTAAAGATAATTATAAAGATGAACAAGCTATTCGTGTTGTTTAGCATATGGTACCCTGGTTTTAAACTCTTGAGATTGAAAACTTTTTCTAGAGGATGAGATGGTCTCAGCTAAAATGGCATCTTTGCTGGCTGGGTTGATCTGCTCTACAAAATGTTGTTTCCTTTTAATGTCTCCCCATGGTCAGTAGATGCTTACTGGTGACCTTACAACAGAGCTGGTGTCAGCTGGAGATGTTGCCTTGATCTGGATTGTCCCCGGTGCCCTGAGCAGGGACACGTGCAGGTGTTAAACCGTGTTCTGGGTTCAGAGCAGTCAAGAACTGTAAAAAGTTGACAATCAGATGTGTGGATGCGCTGTTCTGCCGTGCCTTCATCTTCTGAGGACCAGAGGGGTTTCTGAGGAAAAGCTGAACTCAAAGGAGGTTTATCACAAAATGCCATTTGGAAAACTGAAGGTAGGGAGGTGGTGAGATTTTTCTGATTCCTTTTTAGGGTTTGAGTATATCCATTTGAGTATTTGGCAGCTAGAAAATGTTCAGGAGCTTAGTGATGTGATGATTCTCTTTAAAGGCAAATACTGTATGATTGCAAAGATAGACTTCATCCAACAGATCATTTCTGCTACCTTCTGTGGCATGGACAAGATCCCCAAAGTTTGGCTGCCTTTTCAAAGTCACTAAACTTCTCAGGGCAGCCAGAAGGGGCTGAGCATTTTGTAAGATACATTTTCTCATGATGTTTTCAGAGCTTTCACCCCCAAATGGATCTAGACCCAAATACCTCTCTGAAGCTCAGGACTGAATCTGGACTCTGTGAACTTCTCATTTCTTCTTGCTTTTCTGGTCATGGATCGGGAGGGTCACACAGACCTTCATGGTATTTCAGTGTTCTGGGCTAATACCTGGAAACTGGAAACAGGCAAGAAGTGTGCAAGGTAAAAATTAACCAAACTTTTTTGCAGACCTTAAATTTGATTTAGCTTTGGCACATTTTGTCCAAACCAATTTGTCTGTCTCTAATGCAGTGTAAATAGCATAAAGCAGTTGCTTTGTGAAATATGTGACGTTTGTAGAAAAGTATATATAGACTGGCTTCCAAAATCAATATAGTAAACCCTTGATATTGCATACCGAAGTTCATTTCTGTTTTGACATGTCTTCAAAGAAAGATATAGAGCCCATTACTTCACATACTTTTTGAATTTAAACACAGCAATTTATGTATTGATGAAAATGTGGAAGTCATAATCTTTATGAATGGCTTTTGGAATGCATTTATCAGAAATCTCTGGTTTTCTTTCATATGCACTATTCCAGTCACTCGCTTGGTTTAGTGAAGAGTCTAGATTTTCATGGATTTGGGAAAAACTGGATTGCTGAACTACTTGGTAGCACGAGGCTGTAACGAGCAACTACAACTGCACAGAGCCACTGGTGGATGCTGGTTGGCAGTAACTATGAAAATTACCTTTTTTATAAAGGCATTTATTAAGAAATATTTTGAGAGGGACCACGGCATTAGGAACTGTCCTCTGATTGATCTTCTCCTGCCAGTGCAGTAATAACTAGTTGATCGGGATGCCATGGGCTGATGTCCCAGGCAGTCCCCATCCCCAGAGGTGCCCAAAGCCCAGGGCGAGACATAAAGACAGTTCATATTTGTGAGATTTCAAGGGTATGAGCTTCTAGTGTGGCTGAGGTTGCAAATCTACTTTAAGCTGTTTATTAGCTCTTTTTAAATTGAACTTTCTTAACAGTTCTCATGGATATGAGAGAGCAAATAGGTTATATATCCCTTCAGATACTGGAAGGCTGCTCTAAGGTGTCCTCAGAGAAGAGAAAGCTCTGGGGACACCTTAGAGCCACCTTCCAGGATCTGAAGGGAGCTCCAGGAGAGCTGGAGAGGGACTCTTGGGCAGGGAGTGAAGTGACAGGAAAAGGGGGAATGGTTTTAAATTGGAAGAGGGGAGATTTAGATTAGATACCAGAAAGAACTTCTTTGGTGTGAGGGTGGTGAGGACTGTAAGAGGTTGCCCAGGGAAGCTGTGGCTGCCCCATCCCTGGAGGGGTTCAAGGCCAGGCTGGATGGGGCTTTGAGCAACCTGTTCTGGTGGGAGGTGTCCCTGCCCATGGCAGGGAGGTTGGAACTCGCTGATCTTGAAGGTCCCTTTCAACTCTAACCATTCTATGATTCTATATCTCAGCTTGCTGTGCAGAATGATATGGTATCTAAATCTGTTAATCACAATGGTTTCAAGGTATTTACACCTAAACTGGTACGTTTTCCAAAATACATGAAACCCATGTTCAAAGCAGAGAGGTACTGATGTTTTTTTGCTTTAATCCCATAAATCAGAACCACCTCTTAGCCCATACCATGAAAGACGTGTGTAGGATTGTAGAGGGACAGTGTTGACAGCAAACATGAAATGGGTAAAAGAAAAAAAACAGGAAAAAAACCTCCTAGATTTCTGTGTTTGGCATCTCTCTCTTTTTTCTTCCTTCCTTCCTTCCTTCCTTCCTTCCTTCCTGCCTTCCTTCCTTCCCTCTTTCTCTCTCTTCTTCTTTCTTTGTCTTTCTCTTTCTTTCCTTTTCTGTTTTCAGTTTTTCCTCTCTTTTTGAGCATGTCTTAAGAAAAATGGGATTCTAAATAAATGTTCAAAACATCACTTAGCCATTATGTTCTCTCAGTANTCTTCTGTTTAACCCAGGGGATTTCTCTTGCATGGATAATAAGTAATTAGAAGCAAAACTAACTTTTCACCTTTGCTGCCCGCTCAGCAAAACCAAGTCCCCAAGGCTTGTAGTCTAAGCAGTCCTAATGAGTCCTAATGTGTCCTGACACTCCTCTGCCTCAGCTGTCCTCTGCTTCCTCTGCTTCCTGCAGACAATAAGGACTGAATTAATGAAAAAAAGGCAAACTATTGTTCCACTTCAGTTGTTGATGTGTGTGGGAGGCTTGATCTGGGCGACTTGACCCAGCATATGTTGCATTGCTTGTGGAATAGCATTGCCACCAGTGTGAGAGGTCTCTGGGACTGGAGGACCAACGGTAAAGCTCCTGCTGGCTTCACTAGGAGAAGAAATGTCACTGGGACAGAACTTGTTCCTGCATGCCCAGAGGAGTTCACGGAGATGCTGGGAGGGCTGGAGGCTCTCTGCTGTGGGGACAGGCTGAGACAGTACTGGGGGGTTCGGCCTGGAGGAGAGAAGGCTCCAGGGAGACCTTAGAGCCCCTTCCAGTCCCTCAAGGGGCTCCAGGAAAGCTGTGGAGGGGAGCCATAGGACCAGGGGGAAGGGTTTTATACTGAAAAGGGGAGATGGAGATGAGATGTGGGGGAGGACTTTGGTGTGAGGGTGGTGAGACCCTGGCCCATGTTTTCCAGAGAAGCTGTGGCTGTCCCATCCCTGGAAGGATTCAAGGCCAGGTTGGTCTGGTGGGAGGTGTCTCTACCCAAGGCAGGGGGCTGGAAGTTGTTGATCTTGAAGGTCCCTTCCAACCCAAACCATTCTGTGATTCGATTGTGCTGGACTGGGCTGTACCTTCTAAGGGACTTTTAGAAGGGCTTCGTAAGTAAATCCCGTAGCTTCATCCTTTCATCAGTTCATCACTTTCCACCCCCACCCTCATCCCCATCCCTTCAAGGCCCTCTGTTAGGAAAATAATTAGAGTAATAGCTATGAAGTATTTTAAGTCTTTTGGGTGAAGTCCTGTACAGAACATTTCCCTTACCTTCACCCTGTCTGCACAGACAACATTTTGTTTGCATCCCAGAAACCATCCACAGCCTCAGGTACTGCCTGTCTGTCTTAGAGTCTGAAAGAATGGATGCCCTCACACCACTGAGTCTTTGGGAGAGGATCTGCTTTTTTTTTCAGAGCGTGGTTATTCTTGCACCCACAGCAGAATGGGTGAGAGCTCTGTCATCTCTTAGACACCGTAGACCCAGCTTCCAGGGTGTCTTGTTGGGAGCCGATGCCTCCATCGGAGCCTGCAGTGTTTGGATAGAAAAATTAGTTATGTCAGCTCAGCCTTAAATCCTGGAAGTGTTTAAAATAAACCCTTCTTCTCTTCCTGTAACACTGGCACGCTGGGGCCAAGAAACGGAGTTTGGGACATGGAGTATTTTCTACAAACTGAATTTATGTTGTTGGTTTTTGTTTTCTTTTTTAAATTACTAGACACTGCAACTACAGTGACTGTTCCAATCAGGATCAACATTAATTTCTCCCTAGCTTTCAAATGATATAACTGCATTTCTCCCGACATGTTGGCATCTGTGTTGATATTTATAAGTTTTTGCATGCTTTGACTGCCATGCAGATTGTTCCAGAAAGTACCCTCTGAGGAGCTGAAGTGAGGGAGATAACTCAGCAGTCGGAACAACCCTGCCTTTTACAAGATTATTTTGCAATTAAAGTCGTGATGTTTTTCTAAAACAGAGGCGCAGGAGGTGACTCCCTGGCACCAGGAACAGATAAAATTTGTGTTCACAAATAAAAGAGTAGTTCTGCTCCTCTGAACCCTCATACGTGGTGTGGGTTCACATTTTGACTTGTTTTTATATTTGCTCAACAAATCCAAATCTAAACCGGGCTCATGTGCACAGCGCAGGGGCATCCTGGCTGGCAGTAACTGTTCCCTGGGGAGTGTGTTCTCGAACTTGTGTCAGGCAGGGTAATTATCAAGATTTTTAACAGAAGCAAGTGGGATTTATGCATTCTTATTGTGCCTGAAATATTATGCAAATTTATCTCTGAATGTTATTAATCTTTTAAACGCAGTCCTGCTGCCGTGGATATTGAAGCCAAGGAGAGAAAGTGTGCTCAGTACCTGGCAGGGTGCAATTCTTCCCTATTTTGCCCTCCATAACCTTGCCTGTAGTCTCCCAAATCCCAGCAGGATGTGTTTGAGAGCAGCTGCTGCTCCAGGAGGGATAGAACCTGTTGTTATAAAGAGTGCAAGCTTCCAGACCTTGGGAAGTCACGGGGAAAGGTTGGTATTCCCTTCCCCATCCATCACTGCAATCAGGTAGCTGAAGAATGGGAGAAAGGGAAGAATGGAGCTCTCTTCTACCTCTCCCTCTGTTACTTGATCATCCCCAAGCTGGAGATATTCTCCTCTCTCGTAAGCTCCCATAAGCTGGGTGACATTCCAGTGCTCTGAGGTCTAAAGGTATTTAAACCCAAACGTTCAAGGATGAAATAGGATCTATTTATTTTGCTTTCTAACCTGTTCCTAACCAAGGAGAGGGAGAACCTGTGGTGGGGTGTGAATTGTCCTACTGAACAAAGTCACAAAGGAACCAGGGAAAGTTCTGGCTTTGCCAAGGCAATCAGGAAAAAAGAATAATATACAAAGAGGTAAAACCCACTGCTGTGCATCCATCATAAACAGAATCCCAGCAAGCCCATTACTGCTTGCAATCCTCTTCTCCCCATTGCTGAGAACCTGACCTCTCCTGCCCTCCATCAAAAATAAATTTGCCATAACAAAATTAGGTCTGTCCGGCAGGTTATTAGCCAGAAGAATATATAGCTCAGCCTCTGAGCTCATCTGCTAAAATCACTGTGAAATCCTTCTGCCCCTGTTGAAATCACTGGGAATTTTGCCGTCGTTTTCAGAGGAACTCGGGTTTCTTTGCAGGTTGTTTGAAGGCTTTGAAGTTGCTTCTCTAAAATGACCTGTTTACTTCTGTCTAAGTGGAATATACATACCTCAGATATTTATATTGCTGTACTGTCAGGTTGCTGCTATGAAGAGTTAGAAGTAACACTGATGCTGAGTGTTCAATATGTTCTCTCTGCTGCTTAAAGTTTAAACTAAGTTTAGACTAAAGCAGATGCATTAATGCATGCAAAAGTTGAATATTTAAACCTGAATACATAAACTGATTACAGAAAAACGTCTGTAAAAAGATAAAGAGGCACTTCGTAACATCCTTTGTCACATCCCAGTTTAAGAAGTGCCAATGAACTGGTCCAAATTTTTCACTGGGAAGTTTTCTGTTCCACTGAACATTTCTCCTGTCCACTTATTTCCCAGAAAATATTAGGAATACAGACTTTAGGACCGAAGAGGGAAGTTTATTATCCTTTCTGTAAAGTTCCTTTCTGCTAGGAGTTATCAAGTCGCATACATGATGAATGTAACCCAGTTGTGCCTGCGTATCTGTCACCACTCCTCTCAGATTGCAGCCTCATATGATCTTAAAATAGCACTGAAAAGACATTAGTGCATAGCATATACCTCTAGACCATATGCTAGGGATAAAGGAATCTAGTTGGGGGTCTTTTTTCTGGGGCTGTTTTATTTTTTTAATGTATTATAATGTTTTAGCTTCAGTTTCCTGCAAGATATTTTTTTGCTTTCAACGGAAACTACTAGAATATATTTGATTCTGC
The DNA here is from genome assembly GCA_013400375.1 of Thinocorus orbignyianus. Classification (NCBI taxonomy): domain Eukaryota; kingdom Metazoa; phylum Chordata; class Aves; order Ciconiiformes; family Thinocoridae; genus Thinocorus; species Thinocorus orbignyianus. Next base: position 431,806 of record VXBW01001548.1, read on the forward strand.
TTAAGCAAACAATGATTCTTGCCCTGCTTTTAGCTTGATTAACACACTGACAGAAAAAGCTCTGAGTAAGATGTAACGTAAAACTTCAGCTAATTTTTGGTTGGTTTTGGTTGGTTTTTGGTTTTTTTTTTCCATTTATTTTAAAAGCTGTTTTAGTCACAGGCTCAAGCCTTTTGGAAAGAGTTTATCATCTGTTGAAATTAGATCTTCTCTGCCACTGTCATCAGTATAGTTTCCTTTGAATAAATACCAAAACGGTACAGATGATACGTATCTGATGCGTAACTTCACTGGTGCTCTCATGGTGAGCTCCGGGCACCCCATTACCCACTTTCCATGTGCACTAATACTTTCCAAATGTAGGGTCATAAAGGCTGGTGGAAAATTAACTTGCATTTGTTTAGACCTTACTGCAATTTGGTAGACAGCCTTGGGTGAGAATTGTCAGTGCCGCAAGGCGGTAGGATGCAATTTCTACCCAATAGCCTTTTGCACAGCAGTGGGTTGCATTTGTATGTGATTATTGTCCACTTAGAAATGTTTGCTTACTCATCCAGGCAGGAAATAAAGCACTTGGGTGCGAGTTAGGTGTCAAATCGCTCCTCGACAGCACGACTTGAATATCAGATTAAGCTTTTCAGTTAATCCAGAAGACGAAAAATCTGTCGCAGAATGTTTTCTCAATTCTTTTCTCAGTTATAACTGTTATTTGAAGAAATGATCAAATATGAGCAGGAAAATCATGAGCAGCATCTGCTTGGAAAATAAGCAAGGACTATCTATGCCTCAGTATAATCAAATGAGTTTATACATGGTTGGCTGTTTAGGCATTACTGTAGTAAACATGATTAAACCAGCAAAGAAAAAGATGCTTGTAGGACTTGAATAACAAATGAAATATGGCTTTTCTTTCCTTGTATGTATGAAGTATCCACAGGAACTTTTATGGTTTCTCTCTAGGTTTAGGTGCCCAACTGGATGTGGGGCTGATGGATTTGGTGTACCTGGTGTTACCAAGCATCCTCAGAAGCACTTGGGGTATCACTGGCTGTAAATCCTGAGGTTCCCCTACCATCTTTTCCCACATAAGTTTTGGTGATGGAATGGGGAGGCCCTGCCTTTGCCAACTGCCTTCTCCCCCTTGGAGGACAGAACTGGTGAGATATTGCTGGGATCTTCTCCAACTTTGCGCTCACCCACCTGAAGATTTTCAAGTGCTGTTAGAATTTAAACCACAAATAGCCAAGAGGAAGGTAAGTATGACTGTTTGTTAAACCTCTTTTCTTTCTTCACTTACAACCCAAGTGTGCTGTTGTCTATAACTGCTGAAGGTGCTCTATAATAATTTTCTAGCCCTTCCCTCTCAGCAGCAGCTGAGAAAAGAGAGAAATGGTCTTTTCCATTTGTGTACAAAGCTGGGCACCCCTCCTTGCAAACCTAATAGATGGAAAAAAATACACTGTGGTGGATGGGACCTCTACTTTAAATCCTTGTACCTTTTCTTTCCCATTTCTCAGCTTTTCTGATTCTGTGTTTACGAAGGTGATGTGATTTCAAAGTATGCTTTGTCTTGTAACACAGATCTCTTTCTTCAGTCCTGTTCTACTAGTGCTTTTGTTTGTGCTGTGTTTTAAATGTGAGCCAGTTGCCCCAGCAGAAGCTACTTTGCATCCTCAATTTTAAATGTTTCTCGGATGTGAAGTTATCGATCAAACAGCCTTGGAAGCAGTAGTTGTGGCTGAAGCACAGCATCTCATGGAGGAAAATTAGTATTATTAACACCTCTGGGGATCTCCGTCCTTATGTGCAGCGGTTTTGGAATCCTCCATCAAACCCATCTGCTCCGAGGTGGCTGGCAAGTGGAAAGGCCAAGCATCTGCGTGCCACTTGTTTGTGTTACACATCAAAGTATTTAAACGGTCAGAAGTTCTGTCTCTGGTGTATCCGAATTTCTTATTTTCTTCTGCTTTCTGCTTCCTGAAGGGTTTTGGAGGCCAGGCTCTTTGCGGGGGAATTAGGTCCAAAACGTAATGAGGAACATTATACATTTTTTTTGGGTCCTTCCCATTAAGTGGTGGGATGTTTTGGAGAGTTTGCTCTAAGGGCAGGGAGCTTTCCTTATTCCGTTTCCCCCTCAGTGCCACCCCTTTGACACACTGTTTTCTCAAAAACTGGGAAAGTTTGGGGTGAAGGGAGTAGGATTTTTTGGTGCAACAGCCTAATTTACTGAGCTGCCAATTTATGATCGTCTAATTGACTTCGAAAGAATCCGAATGCGTTCCTAAATATCCGCCTGAAATCAATGGTGACTGCCTTTATTTTCGGCCTCGGGCAGAGTGAAATTGAGACAATAAATGAGAGCGTCTCATTCCCCAAGAATGAGAGTTGGCAGCTTCGCACAAAGATTTGCTTTTGGGGGAGGAGGAGGAGGAACAACAACAACCAGGGGGCTGAAGTTCCCTCTTAAGTGAGGGCTGGTGAGAATAAACAGGCATCGAATCAGCCTCTGTTTGCTTTTTGTCAAAGAAAAAAACCCAACCTCAATTCTCCTCTGCCCAGGATCCATAGGCACCATCTAGAAAATGAAGCTGTTGAGAGAGCCCTAAAGAAGAGGAAAAAAAACCCCAACACCCCACTTTTGAAGTTTTTTTCACGCCAAAACCCTTAGAGCATTTAGATGTCTGTGAAATGTTTTGAGATTCTCTGTTTTCAGGTGTAATTAACTAAAAATACCTTTAACTAATGGTGTTTAAGATCAGCGTGTTTTTATTAGAATTTTATACGGTGTATGAGGCTGTGATCTAAGGGAGTTTAAGGCACCTAAACAAAGGATAGGCTCCTAATAGCCCAGGAAATGATGGGGCGAGGGCTTTTTCACTTTTATTACCCTGTTGGTTCTGGTAATGTGGATCCAACCCCGCTCTAGGAGCCTTTAATGCAATTATGCCTGACAATATTTAAAGCTGTGAACAGATGCAGGGCCCCCCGACTCTGGGGCACGTTTCCCCATCTACATGATCTCTCCGGTCGCCTTTTGAAGTCCTCCTGGTCCTGGAGGTGGAATTTGTTTGGTATGAACTGGAAATCTAAATAGCTCGGCAAACACAATGACAGATGGCAAAATCCCAGTTGGAACGTGTGACCAGCAAACTGGCTGCGATTTGTTTTCACTCCAGGGTAGACAGCAGACATACTGTGTCTGCAGAACAGCTGTGACAAATATTTAATTCGAGAACTTTCGAAGAGCGGGGAGCACTTCCAGGGAGAGGAGGGGAGACGCTACCTGTGCGAGTCCCTCAGCTAAGGAAGGAGAGTTTGCCCTGGGGACTCCAGAGGAAAAGAAAAAAGCTCAAGAATTTGAAAATGAATGAAAGTCTGTGTCGTTTTTATGCTCTCAGTCCAGTTTTACTGCATCAGTTCCGAGGAACGGCGAGCGCAAGGGGAGTTTCATCAAGTAAAGATGTTGGCTTTCTCATGCCAGCAAGATCCTTCCTTCTCTGAATGCTGAACGATGCATTTTCTCAAGGGAATTGGACTTTTTTTTGTTTTAAGAATATTTTTAATAAGGGACTGGAAAAATGCTGTGCTCTCATGTGAGGCCAAGTTAGTAATGTCTGTAAAACTTTGAAGTGATTTCTTTATTATTCTTAGAATTTTTTACTCTGGAAATGAAACGTAAATATGTAGGAATACAATGAGTGGGAGAGTTATCAGAATTAAGGGAATGACCCAAGTGCTTTTTCTGTTTAAGTACCAAACATAACTGGAGAAATATATAAGCTTTTACAAGCATTGTGTACTGGATATTGTGCTTTTCTTTTTCCTCTTCTTTTTCGCTGGGCTGTTGTACTCAAAATAAGTAGTCTGCTCACATCCTTTAAAGCTGACAGTAAATTTTGTTTGAGAACAGTATCAAGTTTAAACGACAAGACCTTGTGTCCAGCATTATCCTGCATCCCCTACATCTGCTTTGCTTTCCCTACCTCTTTGTATACTGCCAAATTCTCCCAGTACATTATCTTGGCTCTCAATTCCCTGCTTTCCCCACCCAAGACCTTAAAGGACAGCATATCGCATTTCAGAGCACCGTGACAAAAGTCCCAACTGTGCCATTTTATATTACTAAGTAGTGTGAAAAAGGCTGGGGGTAGACTTTGAGGAAAGTTTTATCTTTTTTTTTTGGAAAAAAACCCCAACCCCAACAAACCCGAATGTTGAGGAGTTTCAACGTACTTAGTTTTAGTTGAAAACTAAATTCCTAAGAGGGGACTCTGGATGGAGATCTACAAAATTAACTCTTTTAAGTGGAATGTGGCTTGGCTACAAGACTTGTTAGCACTAGCATGCGAGGCTGAAATGTATTGTATGTGCATGTGCATATGTACGCAGATAGTTTGATAGATAGATCTGTGTGTAGGAACGTATTTAATCTGTGGTTTCTTATACTTTAACAGCTGAGGTCTTGGTCTATTTCCCAACGCAGAAGAAACTAGTTCATCAACTCATAGGATGTATATTCAGATTTCTGAACGCTAGTAATCACAAAGTATGATCTAGACGCTTTTTTTCATCCTCTGACAGGGAGTAGAAAAGAAGATGAGAGTTATATGGGAGTCCTGAGTGAAAAAAGAACAGCGTTTATTGAAGTGAAGAAATTATCTCAAGCATTTGGCAAAGTTTTGAATAGGCAGAAGTAAAGCTAATCTCACAGAGTATGAAAAATTAGTAGACAGCACAGGGCTATCTTCATTTTAACCAGATTGTTGATTACAATCTCTCTTATTCTTCCAAGTTATATATAAAAAAGTGTTAGCCTAAGTCTTTATAGATATATTGTATCATTACTTCCTTTCCATGCTTTTTTGTATGCTAGTCTCCTTTTATAAGCTGTTTTTATACTAGGGAAACATGTTTTAAAGCCACGTTAAGAATAGTCTCTAGGAGCTGGTTTCAAGCGAAAACCGCAGGCGAGTCAAACCTCTTGATGCATTTATTCTGCTAATCGTTTCCCTGTACGATTTCTCCAGGAGAACACAGCCAGGTCAGCCCCGATGGTGGGAAAGACTCCTGCTTTACAAAGGATGTTCTCTTCTTACGCATTCAGAGACAGGGGGATGGTGTTTTCAGCGAGAGCACTGGACGGGGAGCCCCTATTCAGCTTCAACGCCCACAGTATCTGGCAGGCTGTTCTCAGAGTCACCGTCCCTGCCCAATCCCCCGTCCTATAGCTGTGGGCTGCATTCTCTGTTCCTAGAAGTACGCCCTAAATTTCATTGTGCTGCAATGAATGCTGGTTGCTTATGCCAAGGAAGTCACTTGAGGCTGTATCAATGACCTGCTTGTTCGTTTAGGATGTTAAGGACGTTAAACCATCCAGTTATTAATGAACCTGCTGAAGTTTATGTTTGCTGAACTTTGCAGAATATCCTTCAGGGAATGTGTGCCATAACAGAAGAAATTTGGGCTTCCTCCTGCTGGGAGCCAGCCTGGACAGGGATTTCTAGTGGCAGGATGAGGGGCAAAGGGAACGAGCTGGAATATGGGAAGTTCCATTTGAATATGAGGAAAAACTCCTTTAGAGTGAGGGTGCCAAAGCCCTGGAAGAGGCTGCCCAAGGTCCCCTTCTCTGGAGACCTTCAAACCGGACCTGGATGCAGTCCTGAGGGATGTGCTCTGGGCAGCCTTGCTTTGGCAGGGGAGTTGGACTGGATGATCTCTAGAGGTCCCTTCCAACTCTGACAATTTCCTGATTCCGTGATTTTTCTCCACTTAGGGCAGGAACTCATAGAAATAACCTTTATCTCCCATGTCTCCCATCCAACCTGGTCTGGTGGGAGGTGTCCCTGCCCATGGCAGGGAGGTTGGAACTCAATGACCTTTAAGGTCCCTTCCAACTCTAACCATTCTGTGATTCTATGTGCTGCTTCTTGGCTGTGCTTAGAAAGCAAAATGAGCATTGTTACTTGTATTATTATAGAAGCATGACATGACTAAGAGTGAATGACGCATCCAAGATGAAAGATCTTCTAAGCTGTGGGGTCAAAAGGTGGTGTTTTTACTTTCTATTACTTGCCCAGAAACAAGGTGCTTGCATTAAAGAAAAAAAAAATATATATAGTACAGCAGAGAGGTGACAACTTATAATAGGAGGAGGCCACTAAGACACAAAAGTAGAGCAAAGCAGGGATGGCCAATCTTACCAAGGAGCTAGAAGCAAGTAAATCTTCTGCCTCAGCTTCACCTGCAACATTCCATCATTGCAAGCAAATGCAGAGGTTGAGTAACACAACTTGCATGTGGTGCTTCTTCATGTTGGAGCAATGCATGGAGGGGACCCCCTGCCACATGTAATGAATTGAAAATTCAGTAGTCTGAGAAGAATTTGCCCTTAAGAAATTAGAAGTTACACCAGGGGAATGCCGAACTGCCAAGCCAACTTGCTTAGAAGGCCCAACAATAGCGAAGTGTAAATTGATTTTACATTCAGAACTTCTTAAAAAAAAAAAGATTTAAAAAAAAAATAATAGAAGGATGTATGCCTGGAGAAATAAAATAGATCTGTGCCTTATTGTGTGGTTTTACACGGATGCAGAGACAGAGCCACAGGGCCATGCTAGGAACAGATGTACTGCATGTTTTATAAGCCTTGAAGGACTTTTCAGTTGTGCCTGATGGGTTTGCATCTGCACCTGCTTCTGTACCTAGTGATTTCTGGAGAATAGTGTCATTGGTTTTCAAACAGCCGCTTTGAGGTCCCATCTTGTTGACTAATGTCCTCGTGAAGACACCTGTGCAGCGCACAGAAGAATAATAGTGATGTGTGAACGTGTACTGGAGGCGGCCTAAATTTAGCTTTTCTGAAGGAAACAAAGTGCTTTATTTCTCGGGAAGAGGAGATGGGGAGGGAAATGTAATATTGGAGAAAAGCATCACAACAAACTCCAAGTAGCTGCATTGTTTGAAACAGAAAAACCTAAATCCATGTGATGGGAAGACTGGCAGCATCTGGCTATCTAACCAGGGGCTGGGGAACAGGAGCAGGCAAATAAATCCCATCTTGCCCCCCTGACTTTGGCACCCCAAGAGATCTCTGCTCTTACAGCACCTCACAAAGGAACAATCATTGGTTCAATGGTGTCCATAAGAAATTATTTGGGAGAGACAGGGAGCATCTTGCCCTCCTGAATGCTTTACCTCCTGTTCCACTGCCTGGTCCCCAACTAGATATCGGCTTCTAATGAGCACTAATGCTCATCTCAGACCTATATATTCCTCAAGATAAACAAAGTCAGCCTTGCTGATGCTTTTCTTGCTACTCAGGCATACAAAGCAATTAATTAGTTACTCAACTATTGCAGAGTTACTGACAGACTTGAGCAACAATGTCAGAAGCAGAGCTTGATGAAAACCTTGGCAAGAAGAGACGTAAATTCACATAGGTACAAACCTGGGAGTTGTGGATGCAGCAGAATGTGCGTGTGAGAGATATTTCTTTCTCTTTGGCAGCCTAATTGTTTTGCAGATTTCTCGTGGAAATCAAATCAATCTATAGCTGTGCTGCTGGATGGATATCCTGAAGTTGTCACATCTTTGGTATCTGAGCTCTCCCGGTGAGTTGCAAATTGTTCTAGATAAACGGTCGCATTTATTTTCTTCTCATACTGTGTCCCACCACCTGCTTTTTTGTGTTGCTGTAGGAGCTTGTAAAATACTCCACACTTCATAGATTTTTGAACTGGAGCCCATAAACATGGCAGAACAAATTTGGAGCTAATTTTACAGTGGCATGGGTTGCCAGAAAGGACCATTAATTAAAGGAGTCTTTACTCTGTCATCTACAATAATCCTGATTAAAGGCTTTTGCTTCTAGATCTTTCAGATATATACTGTGCATGAACTTGCACAGTCTAAAATAGAGCTAAGAAAAAGAACTGAGGTTTTTCTAAGGGGAGAGAAAGTCTGTTTTTCACCTTTTAAAAAATGCTCTGAGCTAAGATCCATATTCAAACTTGGCGACTGCAGTGAAGCAGGAGACACAGCCATGCGCATACTGCTATTTATCCCAAAGACTCAAACAGCTCCTTCCCTGTTGCCTCACGCTGTTTTTTTTTCCAGGTGAAATGAAATTTGGAACATTACAACGTTAATAGCATATATAAGTGAGCCAAAGACTGTTGGGCTATATGTCAGTAAATAGTACAGCATGCACATACATAATTTTTATACTAACTTGTAGTAAGGCTCTTCTTTATGATTTACGTCCTGGAGAGTTTATTATTTCTTTAAACATGAAAAGTGGGATGGTTTCAAGTGAGGATTTCGTCCTGCTGTTCTAAACCAGTTGTAATTAGCAGTTTCAGTGCAGGATTAGGTAAATAGGATTGTAGACCTAAGAAACTAGATTATAGAAACCAAAGAAACTAAGATTGTAGACCCGTACACCTAAAAAAACCAAGTTTGAAATATTTGTTGCACCCCTCTAAGCTGACCATTAACCATCACCACAAGTGAAGAGTGGATGTTTTCTTGCATTTGTAGTGGCAAAAAGGAACCTTTCCTCCCTGTCTGAGCTTTTCTTGAGCAATGTTTGACTTAATTCTTCTTGTTGCCATTTCTCTCTATTCGCGTTGCAAAGGGCCTCCTTGAAGTCTGCCGAAGAGTCGGCCACACATATTTCCTTCAAGCCATGTGCCATTTTTCAGCCATGGAAGGCAGCGAGCAGCTGTGTGCAGAAAGAGCTCTGAAGAGGTTCTTGAGAAGATGTTTTACTGCTGCAAAAAAATAAATGCCCTTCACAAAGGCCAGAAGGTCAGGGTAGGGACAGACCGGAGAGAATACAGTGTGTAAACCAAGCCAAAATAAACAGCGTAATCAGAGAAAAGTAAATTGGAATGTTTTGGAAGGGGTTACAGTTTCAGTAAGATCAGGCATATCTAGCAGCATGTAACAGAAAGGAGATTTTTTTATATTTCAAACATAATTTCTATTAACGCCTACTAAAATGTGTTTAAAATCTTATATATTACACTTTCACTATTGTTCTTACTCCCTTTCTAAATAGGCTTTTTCATCCAGTTACCATTATGCAAGAGCTTGCTCATCTCTATTCAGAATAAACAATCACTATTTAGAAGAATATGAAAATTCAAATATAAACATGAGAGAGATTTCAAAAGGTTGCATATCTATTTATTTTAAGCAGCTAGGAATTTAGGGCTCAACAATTATTTACTTATTTTTTAAAGCTTGATATCCTTACTCTGTATGTTCTGCCAGTAAACACCATTAGATATTTTTATGCTTTCAGTTCATAAGCTTTCTATATACATAGTCTACTAATGTCTGATATGTTGATTAATATGCTTATTAAATGCCCAGTGCTATCTAATATTGGCAAGACATAATTAAGTGGGTATAAAGTGGGTGGGCGATCAGCCACAGATTTCCTAGGCTTTTGATATAAGCAATAGGGAAGATGGAGCGTGTTGGGGTATGACTCTTGGCTAGCTCCTGTACTCACTGGAACGGGTGGCATCGTGTTTGTTGAATTGAATTGATGCAGAACGCTAAAAATACCCTCTTCTTTGTTGAACTCAATGGTTATGTTCCCTATCTGGTGTCTATACCAGACTTAGCCTACGTATTTAGTTCAGCAATGAGGGCAATGAAAGATCTAGTTCATGCGTATAGTTCCTAGAATTGTANTTTCATGGTCTTCCACTGGACCCGTTCAGACAGTTATATTTAATTCACTGGGGTGAGTGAGGATCTCAACTCATAATTAAAGTTTATGTATCCCTTTGCACAGAATTGCCCATCGTTACGTTGCCCTGACCTCACTGATGTTTTCTTTTTCACCATCTCCTAAATTCATGGAAACACTTCCTTTCGCTGTGGCTTTTCCCCTTAAATCATGCAGGGAAGCGTTGGGTACCTGCACTGAGCTGTGGTTACAGCCACCTTCATTCAGAACACACACAAATTAATTAGCCACACTATGGAGCAGGACTGACTCTCTTATTCCCCTGTGACATTGGCGTGGCTCTTCCGATAGCTAAACACATCCAGACCACCTTGGGAGCACACACAGTGCTAGATTTCACTGAAGGAGCATAAACCCGTTGCCCTGCTTTGCAGGATGCTTCTCACTTTCACAAAGTTCAGCCAAACTCCTCCTCATCTTCTGACAGCTCTAGTGCTTCCAAATCAAATCACTCCTTATCTCCTTCCGTTCGTCTAATTCTACTTTTCTCCTTCTACTGACACGCTCATTTTGGCAGAGGAGCACGCTCTGCCAGTTTGCCATCTGGTCCTCTCTTCTTGTACGACATCGCTTCACTAAAGAGACTTTCTGTTGCACTTCAGAAACTTGTTTTATCCTTACCCATCTCTTCCAGTATTTGTCCACTCATCTCTTAATTACCTTTTACCCTACTCTTTCTCTCTCTCAAGGACACTGAGTTATAGTATTTTATGTAAGTGTTGAACACACTATATTTATTCTTGTCCTACTATGCTTTGGTGAAAAATCTGTGACAGTTCTAAAAAGAAAAATCATTTAAATTCACTAAAAATGCATATTCTGCCTGTCCTTGTAATATGTAAAGATTCCTGCAGAATAACAGTCACAATTGGATGCGTGATCCAATTGCAGCTCCATGCTGGAGAATATGATGTGTTTTTATATACTGTGACTAAATGCAAATGCTTGCACATTTATAATTACTTATTTTACTCCCAAGCTTTTAAAAACAGTATTCTAATCAACAAGGTGGTCCTAATTTCATGTCTGTTGTTTCAGCAGCCATGGGATAAGGCTCTGCCAGTAAATATTTACTATCGAGATACTGTTAGAAATGTATTTTTAGTCTGGATTTTTCTTACTCCTTAATGAGCACTTAAATAAAAGCAGCACGTAGCATTAACTTCTGCTCTATTACCCTTATGCGATGAATTAAAAAGAGGGAGTATAACACAGAACAGAAATGTCCCTATTATATAGAATTTGCTGGCCCATTACGTGTAATTTGCTTAAGTCTTTTGAGACTGTTACAGGTCTCAGAGCCATGACTTCAGTAACTACGCCACTTAGAAAATACGTTATTCTATGTTAGTTTTTATTCACAAGCTAATATGCTTTAATGTTTTGCCCCAGAATGGCTTGTCTAAACTATGTTTAAAAGAGGTTATATCCTGCTACCAGAAGTCATACTCTAGTGAAACCCAAGAAATGAGGAGATACGTTTTGCATCCTTAACTGCTAATGGCTTACTTTCTGCTCTGTGCAGCTTCAGTGTCCCGTAATGGTGATGAATTTAAAGGAGAGATTATTATCATACATCCATCCACATGAATTCACAGGATTCCTAGTGTGAATGAAGAAAGAAAATAGTCAAGCCAAATTCTCCTTGTGTTCTAAGTCTCGAAGATAAAACAAATGCTGCTGAACATAAGGTTTTAAGGCCAAATCCAAAAAAAGGATTTAGCGGGGAGGCAGACTTCAGTCCCTAAATCCAAAACTGCACTACCAAAATACCATCAGCTCAACTGTGCAAGTAATGAAAATGTACTGGCCGTCCCCCCTTTTACTCAGAAATTTCACTGTTTTTTGGTTTCCCTGTATGCCCAGCTGCCTCAGCCTGACTGCGAGATGTCTGGCTCTCGCTGGAAGCCAGAAAGGAAGAGGAACGGCACGTAGATCCTCAGAGCACATCCTCCCACATGCTGGCAGGCCTCCGTCCCCACAGAATTCCATTGCTCTAACTCTCCTTTTTTTTTTTGGTGAATGTTCCTGATGGAGGGGATGGTTGTGACATAGTCTTCTCTATAACCCAGATCCAGGCTTTTAGAAAAATCCAGCCAAGAAGGAAGTAATCCAGCTTCTTCTTGTCTCCATGGAGGACACGGCCTCATTGCCCATTCTTCAGGATGAGTGGTCAGAGCAATAGGCTGTAGACCAGACTGGGTGGATTGATCCTTTGAAGCTTTTTTTTGGGTTTTACCCCTCTGTGGGAATTAATCATAGATCCATAGAATGCTTTGGGTTGGAAGGGACCTTAAAGATCATTGAGTTCCAACCCTCCTGCCCTGGGCAGGGACACCTCCCACCAGACCAGGTTGCTCAAAGTCCCAGTTAATACAAGATGTATTGATGTATTGCACCAGAGATTAAAAGAATAATAATTAAAAAAAGAGAATGTGACTGTGGTTTAACCACATGTAGGCACAACAAGCAAGTCCTGCAGACTGGACTTCAAACTTTCAGAACTTTTTGATGTTAAATGTTTGATGTTAAATGAATCAAGTCTTGGCAGCAAGATTAGACTCCAGGACTTACCATTGAAGGCATGATGTTGCAGAGTCAGTTTTCTTTGTAGCTTTTTCCTTTTGGTCCTAAGACTCCTCTGGTTTTGTTGTGTGGCAGCACAGTAGACAAGGAAAAGCAGAGAAGGTCTTCTCACCACTGGGTAGGTGGTACAGTGGTGTGGGCACCCTATTGCAAAGGGGCCTTTGAGCTCCATCTGACTTTGAAGAATAGCAATATCTACATCATATGTGGAAGATCTGATGACTTGGTTATTATTTAAAATATGTTGATTCCTGTAACCTCTCTGAATGATGTGTCCAGAATCTGTGTCCTTGCTATTGTCTTTTAGGTTTCCCAGAATCTGCAGGATTTTAAAAAACCCCTCGGTTCTTCTTGAGGATGGCGCTGTGCATCTCCCCCCCTACCTGTCAGATCGTCCTGCTGAAATCGCTGCAACTACTTCTTGTCTGAAGTGTCAAGAAACCAAGTGTCAACTCATGAAGGTAGAGCAAATCTCAGTATGGTCCTGTCCATAAAGCTGTGGTGTCTATAGGATGTCTCCCAGGCGGAGATGGTTGGACAGAACTGTGCAGTGGGAGATTCAGCCCACATTGGAAACCAAAGTTTATCCCTGTAATCATAGAATCATCTAGGTTGGAAGAGACCCTAGGGATCATCGAGTCCAACCATCTACCCTAATCTACAAAATTCTCCCCTACACCATATCCCCCAATACCACATCTAAATGACTCTTAAACACGTACAGGGATGGTGAATCAAACCTTGGTGTCCTTACCATTCCTGGAGGAGGGGAGTACTAATACCTGATTAATTACCAAAGATGGTTCTCATTTTGGAAAGAAAACATTGTAAGGTTGTACATTTAAAAGAAATTCAGGCTAGGGATTCTTGATTCTTTCGGTACTCTCTTCAGTTTCTTAAAAAATTCAATAGAGATTTTCTTTAAAATGCTCTTGCAGTGATAGTGATTGATTTCCTGTCAAATTTATGGATTGTGCAGTGGCAGTAGGGAGAGATTTCTCCCAAAGGATGACATTTCTTATCGGAAATTCAGGGTTTGTTGGACTTCTGTTTAAAGAAGGAACAGGAATTGGGATAGCTGCTGAATAACTTCCAAGGGGCAATGCTGGCCTTTCCACATCTGTATGCCGCACTTCTCCTCTTTAAGGATCAGATTATGCCTCTATCACTTGCTGCATGGCAGTTCTTCATTTCCATGGCGTGACTTATAAGATAAGGTAGTAGTAGGATGTCAGAGCTTGAAACATAAATGCCCATTTTTAGTAGATCCCCATCATACATATATAGATCCCTAGCTGTATCAACACATTTCCTCCTCCTTCTGCGTTTGCAAAGGCTGTTGCTTTCTTTGCATCTGAAAATCTGTGTTTGTAATGCGTGATTTAGGTATTCAATACTCTGGAAAGCCATCTTCATATTTTTTATATTGTCATCCATAGGTAGGGATGTACCCTTGAGTCAAAGTGCTGTGCTCAGGACCTCCTTGGGCTTGGCTCTCTGATGAACTGTGCTTCGTAGCAAAAGGTGTTATTTGAACCACACTTCAGCTGTAATGCCAGGTTTAGAGATTCTGTTTCTTAATTATGCAAACACAGCATAGTAACCTTCGATGAATTTGTACTAAAACTTGATGTAGGTCTCGCTGTCTACAAATGACTTAAAGGAGGGTGTAGGCAGGGGGACTGGTCTCTTCTCCTAAGTTATAGGCCATGGGACAAGAGGAAACGGCCTCAAGTTGTGCTAGGAGAGGTTCAGTTTGGTTATCAGGAGCAATTTTTACATGGAAAAGGTTATCAAGCCTTGGACTGGGTTGCCCAGGGCAGTGATTAAGGCACCATCCCTGGAGGTATTTAAAAGACGGGTTGACATAGTGCTTAGAGACATGGGTTAGCAATATTTTTTTTATCAAAGTTAGGTTGATGGTTGGACTCAGTGATCTTAAAGGTCCCTTCCAACCTTGACGATTCTATGATTCTATAAATGTTCAGGCCCAAGAAAAGTTTTGCTTTGTTTACATCCCATTAGGAGGAACCTTCGTAAAGAATGCCATAACAAATATTAGCCTGAAATGAAAGTTTTTAAGCAACGGGTTTATATTGCAGAACAGAAACTTGAATGAGGCCAAACTGGCTTCAGTCCAAGTTTGCATCTTTTTGTTTTCAAACTTTTAAAACTATCCCTTCAAGCACAACCAAACATAAACGACTGAGGCCACACTGCTGTGCTTAGTGCCCGAGCCTCTCCTCAGAAGCTGCTTTTGATACCTCAGGTTTGTGGGCAAGGCCCTGACAGCCCTTCCCAGCAGATCCAGCTGAGAACCAGTACGGTGAAAATGGTGGGAATGCTTAATCCAAGAAGAGATAAGCCAGACGAAACCAAACCAAATCAAAATGGAATTAAGTAGTCTGCGCTGCCCTGTAAAAGGGTTTTGCAGCGAGTAACTGATTTGTATTTTGTCAGGCAGGCTTTTTCCTGAGCCTGTAACTTTTCTGTCCACGGGAGACAGTGTTTTATAACTGCAAGGCTGGATTCCTTCAAGGCTTTGGGACCTCATCCTGCGGTAAATGAGAGAACGTCCGTTGACTTCAGCTGGAACAGGATCAAGCCCTTTAAACATGCAATGAAACGGGTTTCTAAAGCCTATGAACTTGAGCCCGGTATTTATCAAGTCTGTGTTATATTATATGTTGAAATCGGGCAACAATTGTATTTTCACATGGCTTTGGCAGGCAACCAGAAGGGACTTGGGGACTTCAACCGACTTTCTCATGGAGTGAAACTGGAGGAAATATTTTTACAACACCCTGTGGGGAGAAACTTGGTAGTTTTCTACCCCATTGTCTGCCAGTAGCTTTGGAAGGCAGCGGGGTGCTTTGCTGTGGTGCTTGGCTCTACAGAGGCTCCACTCTCCATTTATTTGTAGTTAATATTTTAACCAGTATTTATGGGTAGAAAGACCCTTCAAGTTCTTCAACAGCAGGATTATAATAAATCTATCAGGCTCAGCCACTGCTCCTCCATCAGCATCTGTACTCTGGTGGTGAAATATCCCAGTACATGTGTTAAGAGGTTTTATTGGTAGGGTCATGCGATAGCTTTCTTTGCACGAGTGAAATGAATTGTGGAGTTTCATTTAACTTTCTTAAATACAAACTTTCTGAGACTGGTCTTGGATAGATTTAGTCTGGGGATCCAAAATACTGAAAAAGGAGTGAGAAAACTGATGTTTTCCTCCCATATTTGCATGACGTTAAGCGTGCCATTAAAACGGTGAGACTTAGGAGATGAACCTAATGGACTGTAATAATGTGTAATCCATCCCTGCAGGACAGTCTTTGTATTCACAGGATTGTCAGTCTGCAGGTCATCCATTGAAATCCTCGTAACCAAGCTAATGTTAAGTATTTCTTTTCATTTCAAAATGTACATCTTGGCTTTGTCTGTGTTTGCTTTGGCCAGACACTGAGATGCTTATTTAGCATCTGGAAGATAATATCTTCTGATAGGGTTTATCACTAAACCCGTTTCTTGTTTGTTTGGATGTTATCTTCTGCCTGATTGATAAAGCATTCAAAATCTATGCAAAATATATATTGAAATAAGAAGGCATTTTAATGTGTCAGCAGCCAGTTCAGTGCTGGCCTCTGTGCAGACATTTGCAAGCTTTGAGGTGCCGTCTGTGTGGAGTCTGTGAGGGGCCTGAGCCAGCTTCTGGGCCAAACGATGACATTCCTCAAGTTTTTTGAACTTACATTTTTGTGTGTGTCGTTGCCTCCGAGTTTTGCAAGAGCTGGAGGAGCAGCGGAGGAAGGGAAAGTGTGGGAACACGAGCAACAATGGTTGGCTGAATACTTCCAAAATGCCCCTAGGCAAATTCTGTTAATTAAAAGAAATAGGAAGCTCCGTGGGTCTCTGCTTCCATGGGAGTTTCAGTGTGTGTGGGATAGGCGGTTTAGCACAGCCTGAGTGCGTGTTGTGCCGTTTGCAGGACTGCTTTGAGGTTGGCCACAGGCCAGGATGCCTTTGATGTCCCCTTGCCGGGTCGCAGCCGCATGTGGCATGGCCTTAACTCCGGATTTGGGTTGTCTCCTGCCTTCCTGCTTCTCCTTGTGGGTCATAGGGAGTGTGGGGCTGTCTCCTGTGTAGGGCTGTGTCCCAAGTGGGGCTGTGTCCCATGTTGGGCTGTGTCCAACACAGGGCTGTGGTGTCCCACACAGATACTCTGCCCCACCACATTTTTCTGCAGCCCTCCCAGAGTCACCTGCCCTTTGAGGTGGAGATTTTCAGCCACGATGCCGGTTTCTCAAGGTTCCCCGAGAGCAGGAAACCCTCTGCTGTGTCTTTCTTCCTACTAGCAACGGGCTTATCTCAGTTGGCTTTTAATCATGAGATGAGGATCTTTGGCAGAGCCGGGCTGGAGCGGTGGTGGGGTGTAGGTGTGTGTGTGGGCTTCCTGGAGATCAGGGCAGTCACTCGTGGCTCTGGGAACCAACAACTTGTTTGTCCTCCCTTGGGAGTTCACTCCTAATCAGGGCGCTGGGGTAGGAGGTATCCTGCCCTCCCCGCTCCCCTCCTGCAGCTCCTCCAGGCACCAGAAGTTCCAGAGAAGGTATTTTTATAGACTACATTGTCAACGTGCTCCTAAAATTTGGCTATCCCTTTCCTGCCATATGTCCCTGGCAACTTCCTTCAGCTGAAGCAAGCCCCCCTGACAGCCAGCACAGAAGCTGTCAATCACGTCCACATCCATCCCGTCACTTGACAGGCCCTGGGGACCACCTGCTCATAGGCATGACTTCTTTCCCTCATCCCCCCAGCTCGGTATGTCTGCCTTCTCCACCTCAAAGCTGTCCCTGATCAAACACCTGCTATTTCCTGGATCCCGAACTACTGCCACATTTTCATACTTTTTCCCTCTGCCACCTAGAAAGCAAATTAAGATACAAGAACCGCCTGTCAACGGTGGTGGTGGACACAAAGTCCACTGCGGAAGTAATGTGTAGTTCTTATTGCTCTTATTGACATCACTTGCGTGAGCGTTGAGTTTGCAAGCCCTGCCTGTCATTTCTCATGTCTCTTACTCCTTCCCAAGGCGCTTTGCAGCTCATATCTGAAATTACATTTTAAATTCTGTGGCGCCCTGTGTGTGTGGGAGCTCCCGTAGTTTGCACAAGGATCTGTTCTCTCCTTATAGCCTTCTAAGAGATAGTTATTATAAAGAACAGTAAAACTTGAGATGGAAGAAGACCCTGATAAAAGACCCCTGATAAATGTTACTGTAAGTTACTGTTACTACTATAAATACTTTAATTAATACTGGATTTATTGTTTATGTTTGGCTCATCTGTATTTCGGTGCCTGAGTCATTAGTTTAAGGGGATCAAAGAATAGCATCCTTTGTCTCTGAGGAGAGAAATGGCTCTCCTCAGGGATGGTTTCAGAGATGAAGTTTTACTTGGGTGGCAAGAGGTGGTCCAAACCCCCTATTTTTGTGTTTTGTTAAACAACTAAACTGGAGTCAAAAATGGCCAAACATCAGGTGAATTTGCTACAATGCAGTGATAAAATACCTATTGCTGAGAGCATCTAATGTGAAGTCACTCTTAAATTATTGTTCTGTTGTGTTTGAGGGCCTTGACTAAAGTCCCACTGAAGGTGGGACATGGAGATAGGCCCATACATGGGATCAGGGCCGTGGTGTCCTGCTGTGAAGATGCCTCTTTCTGTCCTCTTCTTGAAGGGCCATCAAAGGCTTGTCCCTGCCTTATCTTCTCCAGTTGGTGTGAAAACTATCTTTTCTTCCCTTTGATGAGTTGAGTCTGCCTGAGGACAGGAACTGGTAGAAAATGGTTCCTTTTTTGCTGTGTTAATTTCCTACCAGTTGAGGGAACTTAACTGGTTCGTGGAGGGGGTCAGATAAATGTTAGAGCTGCTGGAGGGAGGAAATGGGGACGTGCAGCTGAGGGGGAGAGCAGGGCTGTCCTTTTCTGGTGGACTTGCTCATAGCCATCTAGAAAAACTCTTTTGAAGCAATAAAATATCCTTTTAGGTTAGTACCATTTTGAATCTAGTCCACAGCACACCAATCTTACCTAATCTTACTGCAATTAACAATTGCAGATTTTTCTTCATGTGTGTAAGCACCACCCTCTGATTTGGATAGATAGATAGATAGAATTTGGATTAACAAGTATTCTGTAGGGAAAATGGGGAATTTGCACATGAGAAAAATCTATAGCCTTGAAAACCTCAAAAAGATGTAAAACACCTTTATTGAGATTTTGGTACTTCCCAACTATCTTTATTTACTAGTGATCTTTATTTACTAGCCATCTTAATTTACTAACAAGTTTCATCTATCGGTAGATGTCTTCTTGTATATTTGCCTTTCCAGGTTATCAATAATCTTCGTTCTGTCTGTTCATTAATTTGCCTTTTCCACTTCCATTCAGGCAGGATTTTGTGGTTTCTTTTTCAGGCATTGTGTTCTGCTGCAGCTGTTGGGGTTTGGGTTTTTTTTTTACTTTCTTTTGTGGGTAACTTAAATCTTGCTGGGAAGAAGTGCAAATTATGAGGGATATTTCGACTTGACTTTAAAGTCTGATTGGGAAACACTGTTTTGATTTACTGTGAAATGGAAAAATGTCTGATGCAATTTTGGAGGTCTTAAATCTTTAGTTGGTAATTATGATTGCTTTTTTTTTTTTTTTGTGCTATAATATATATTCCTTGGCATTGTTTAAAATTGTTTTCCTGATCAGAGGTGAGGTGGAAGTGAATCTATATTATCAGAAGCAGCAGCAGTATAACTGAGTGAAAATTCGCACCTTTCTGAGGAACAATAAGTTGATTAATTCTTGAAAACAAGAAAATACAGAAAGAAGTGTAACACTGATTAGATGGATTTAAGGAGAGAATCAGAAGGCTATAAGAACTATAACTAGGATTAGTTATGAGCATTAATGGTTACTCAGTAAAAAAAAGGTGTTTTCTTTCTTCTTCCCAATCAAATTTTTGATCATTTTTTACTATAACAATAAAATCTCTCTAACACATTTTGTTCAAGTTTCTAAAGGTCACTCCATTTGCACTTTAAGTAAATCAAGATGCAGAGAATGACGTACCCTAGCCAAGTATTTTTACCACTATAAGAAGACATACAACCTCTACGCTTTTCTCTCTTATTTTAGTAAGAGATTATTATTTTATTTTTTTTTTTTTTCAAATGGTGCGAGGTAGATAAACCTCAGGAGTCCTCCAAAGAGCTGTCATTTTTTTCTTCTAAATCACACTGAGCAATGAACAGCTGCAGCCCGGGGTCGGTTGCTGTGGTATCTCCCTGACTTTGTGGTTTCCCATGTGATGCCTGGCCGTTCCTCTCTTCTTTGGCAGGGTGAACCCATGGTCCCATACCCTGGCACGTTCATAAGAAGATCCTAAATGAATCCTGCCTTATCTCCTTAGCCTGGGGGGCCGCCTATCTCTTTGGGGCAGCTTTCAGGATCTGCTGGAGTCACCCTGGGCCCTGGCAAGATTAGGCATGGTTTGTCATGAGATCTCACTGGTGCTACGGTTCATCCCTCTGAGAAGCGGGGCAAGGCGGCTCCGCGTGACTTAGGGTGCCAAATTTGAAATTTTTTTCATAGCAAGTACAACACTATACAGAAAATGCATAAAGATGACCTTCTTGTAACTTGCTCCAGCTGGTTTTGGGTCACATAGTCCTGGCATGTTACCAGTGAATCCCTTGCCCCAGTAAAGTCAGTGCTTTGCCATTTCCTTTGGTAGGGGCCAGAGTTTTGTCCTGGTTTTGCTTAGTTTTTATTCTCTTTCATGACCTACTTTTCCCTCGGTAGACCCAGTATGTATGAAGGAGAGCGGAGGTAGAATTCAGTTCTGACTCAGGCAGCCAGAAGTAAAAAAAAAAAATTAGCTGTAAAACCTGGCTGCCAAATCTTTGTTGTTTAGTAATGCGTGACTTGGGAAGAAGCCAGAACTGGAGTAAGTTTGCATAGCTCGTATTAGGGAAAAAAAAAGGGAAAAAGGAAGAAAAAAAAAAAAAGAAAAAAGCCCACCAACCTTCTACTTCTTTCCTTATAGCGTGATTTGATTTCAACTGGAAATTACCAGGATGCCATAAATAAGTGAACCTACAGCACAAACTTTTCAGAGCCACTTTTCAGAGGAGAGCTGCTCTTGAGGGAAACTTGATATTCTAGCAGCAGAAACCGGTTTAGATTTATATTTAGTGACTTGCATACTTACGCAGTGATTAGACTCTTTTCCATTTTCTGGCATGGGTCAAATGGTATGTTAAGACAGGATATAATCCTTTCACACTCTGCAGGCAATGTCACAGTATGATGTTGGCACCGTGTTAGGCTTCCTTAACCCTAGAACATGTTGCGTATTCACTCTTGGCAGTATTTTAGAGGCTACAGGCAGTAACCCAGAAGTAATCTTATTACCTATAACCAACTGTAGCTACGTGGAATTGGGGCGCTGACTACTGAGCGGAAAGCAGCTACAGTCCTTTGGGATTCAATTAAAAACTCTTGTTTCAGTCATTTTTCATGAGAATGAAGCAGGTTTCTTCAGTGTCCCCCTCCCCCCCTCCTCTTGGAAGTGACAGTTTCATTGAGAATTTTTCTGAAGTGACAAACATAAACTGCTGATGCTCCTTCAGCACACAAATCGCCCTTTGAATGCTTTTTGCAGCATGTTTGGTAGACAAACGTGAACAATACTCTTATTTATCTGTATAGCGTTTGCTGTTTGGAATTCTTGCTTCGAGCAACTTGGTCAAAAGGCTTCTATTTTGGAGAAAATATGCTGCTTACACAAGGATTTCTTTACCATGGGATATTTCTGCAAGTTCATCTCCTTCCCTCTTGCACAGCTCATCCAGGGCCACTCTATACATGCACACTAAGAACTTGGAGATAGAGGCAGGAATCGAACCTTGTCACAGAAAAATAGCATTCTGCTAAAAAAAAATAAATATATATATATAAAAAATCCCTGGAAAACCAGAGCGCCTTATTATCAGCAGGCACTGGAAGGAAAGGGATGAATTTTCTACAGTAGAGGTGGAGTTTCTCCTCTGGCACCATTCCATTCAAAAATCTTTATTTATAAGGTAGAAAAATAACTTGGATACTGTGGCTGGGGGATCCTGATGCTATTGAGTGATGCTGTGTAGCTACTCTGCAAGACAAACTGAGTATGCATATGTATATATGTATGTATATATATGTGAACAAATATGTATAAGGGTATATAATGGTGTTAAGGAGCATGGAACTGCTGAACACTGACGACTGGCTTGTTACCAGTGAGAGGAATGATGGAGAGAGGCCTTTTCCACCCTTAACTCTGGGGATTAATTGTTTATGGTAAATCTCAGCTGGTGCTAACTGGCTGTATATCTGGCTGGAAGGTGTTTTGCAACAAGTTCTGTAGGAGGCAATGTCAAATGTCTTATCACTGGTGTTTCAGAGTACTTCAGTGCAGTCATCACTTCAAACAATTCAATTGAAGTCATATTTAAAGTATTTTTGCTGCCTGAAACTATTTAAAACCATTCTTTACTGTTACTTTCAATGAATCAGTGGGTGAAGGGAACTGGTCGAACTTTTACGTTCGTTATGAGTCACGGAGATTTTTAGATACTTGCCAGCGTATTTTGCAAGATTTCTGCTGTTCTAATTAACCACAGAAAACCAAAATGTAACTGCTTGAGCCATAGGGGAGACTCTCACTGACACATCTGCTAAAGAATGGTAGAAAAAAGACAAAAAGACATTTCTAGACTTTTGGCTGTTCTCAGGCTTTTCTGCTGATGTCAGTACCAGCAGTGAAAACTGTAAATCCCGTCACAGTTTCTTGTGTGTTCCTTTAACCACATCCCTGAGACCGATGGGCTGTTTGCACCAATTAATAACAGTGCTTCAGATGAATTAAAGCAGAGAACTTAATTTGTGATGATGATGATGATTCATTGGTTTATGGAAAACGCGATCTTTTTTAAGTACTTGTGAGTTTTAAAGGTTTGGGTTTGTTTGTGTGGTGGTTTGGTTCCCCCTCCCCCCCCAGGATAATGTGGGTCCTACAAACTAAATGGTTTTAATATTCTGATAGGCAATTTTCACACGTGGCAGTAACACAAACTTGCTATTTCCTCAGGAGGAAAGGTGCAGGGAGATTTTGTTCTTTATGCAGGCTCGTTGTGACAGAGCATGTGGATAACTGTAAGCAAGAGTCCCTCCTGTTTGCTTTCTGTTTTCTGAATTTAGCTATTGATGTGTGAGGAGCATTTGAGCTACAAGTAGGGGACTGGGGACTGGGTCCTGACTCAGCATATTTAGAGGTGATAAGAGATTGGCATGTGCGTGTAACCAAATAGGTGGAGAAAACTAACAGCATGGAAGCTTGAACTGAACTTCTGCTTTCCTGAAGTCCAGGGTAGCAAGTTTGCTGCACACTCTCCTCTCTGCCCTAAGAATATTGAATTCTACCATTTTATGGTCACTACAACCGAGGCTACCCTTCAACTTGACATTCCTCACCAGCCCCTCCTTGTTGATAAGGACAAGATCCAGGATATCTCCTTTCCTCGTTGGTTCTTCAATCATTTGAGGAAGGAAATTGTCATCAACACATTCTAAGAACTTCTTGGATTTCTTGTGCCCTGCTGTGTTGTCCTTCCAACAGATATCTGGGTGGTTGAAGTCCCCCATGAGGACCAGGGTGTGCTTTTATCTGTCTATAGAGGACCTCATCCTCCTTTTCACTCTGATCAGGTGGTTGTAGCAGACCCCCACCATAACATCACCTGCCCCTGTGCTCCCTTTAATCCTAACCCATAAGCTCTCCATCAGGTCTTCTGTCCCCAGGTGGAGCTCCACACACTCCAGCTGGTCTTTGACATAGAGGGAAACACCTCCACCTCGTCTGCCTAGCCTGTCCTTCCTGAAGAGTCTGTAGCCCTCCATTCCAACACTCCAGTCATAAATGCCATCCCACCACGACTCAGTAATGCCAGTCAGATCATAATCCTGGAGGAGCGCGTACATCTCTAACTCCTTTTGCTCCTTCCCCATGCTGTGTGCATTTGTGTAAAGGCACTTCAGCTGGTTGCCTGATGGGGCTGACTTCTCAGGTGGAATTTTGCCCTGCTGTTTTGCATCAGCCTTATAAAAAGCTTCCTGTTCCTCCTCTGAAAATCAACAAAAAACTCATTCCCGTCAGAATAAAGATGCCGGTTATCACTGATTATCACCGTCAACGGATCCTTTTATAGACTTGTAACTATGGACCCAGATAAGCTGCTGTTGAAGGTGTGTGGATGTTTTTTTTTTTTTTGCTGGTATGGTGGCAGTTTGCAAGTGTGGGAACCCCAAATTGCAATGTTTGGGGATTGAATTTCTGTCATCTGCTGCCCAAAACTGTGCGAGGTGAATGGGAGGGCTTTGTCCTACAAGTCTGTCACTCCACGCCAGTGTTCAGTCATTTGATTCTATCTTATTTTCTCAATGTACAGGTTTTTGTTTGTATTTTTTTTTCCTAGTCCAAATATATCCTTTGAGGTTAGAGCAAATGCTGGCAAGTCAGAATAATCTGCATCTTCATAGAATAGGAAGCAGTAACTACGGGACAGTTCATTTCAACATCAGACCTTGAACACTCTCCCTTTTCACTTCCAAGTTTACTTTGGTTGAGTTTCAACGCTTTTGGGCACGCTAAATAGTAGGAAACATGTGTTTCCAGTGCTGCAGCGGGGCCTCGCTGGAGGTTTCAGCTTTGATGAACAAACACCTTTAGGCTTGTTTGGAAAAGCCTGAGCGGTGACCACAGCGACCTCACTGGGATTGGCATTTCTATCCGTGGGATGAGAGCCAGCCTTAATGTGACCAGGATTTATGCAGCATCTCGGTAGGCAGGGATTCATTTATTTTATCAGGGAAAGAGAGCAGCCTGGAAGGGAAGGTGAGAGCCCCCCAAAAACACGACTGGGAAGCTCAGACACACTTAAGAACCTAATTCTCCCCCTCAGAGTGTTCAGTTTTGAACAAAGCGTTCCCCGGGCTCCCACACTTGTTTGCCAGATGTGGTTTTCCCGTCTTTTGGAGCGCTAATTGTGTCCCAACTGGTGCGTTTTATGGCTTTGCCTCTACCTGTGGCAGAACAATCAAGAATTCAATTGTGCCTCTGGAGGGAGAGAAGGGACTGAGAGGTGGGGAGGAGAGCGGTGGCCCCGGGGAAATGGCAGGACGTATTACGCCTTTACAAACCACCCTGCCTCATGAGCATTAGTACCTGCAAAACACATGTTGTAAACACCCTGCCCAGACTACCAGCACATGTTTCCCAGCTCAAAAGGCCCCTTTTAATACTGCTGGCATTACTAATCTAAATCTGTTATGGGGAGAAGGATTATTGCCCAATGCTAGCACGTAGGAGCAGGGGGGGAAAATTCCCTACTAACATCCAGGGCTTAGTGTTTATGCTCATCCGGGAAACCGGCTCGTTTTTCTGTTTGGCTTTTGCAGATAAGAGATAAAATGATTAGTTTAGAAAGGTGTGGCTTGCTGGGCTCTTAGGAAAGGCACGCCTGCAGGTTTTTTTCCATCTGAAACCCGTTGCATGGGAGTTGAAGGAGCTGCCCTTTTCCTGGAGGTCCTTCTACCTTCCAGCATCCCTCCTGCCTTTAACTCAGCTCACACAGAACCTCCTGCCCCCAGGATCTTCTCCGTATGTTTTTTAGCTGAGTCTCCAGTGATAAGTTCATCCCATTGACTGCTTTTGATTTAAGCTGATAAATACAGAGCCTGTTGCCAGTTTTCATCAGCTACTCCTGTCCTGGCTGGTGTTTGGAGACCTGAACCAGGTATATCCAAAGCCAGAGCTGTGAGCTGCTGCACAGCTAACTGAAGAGCTATGATCTGCTGTAGATATGAAATAAAAGGGGCTTATAACGTGCATTTGGGCCAGGAGTACCCAAAGAGGCCTGGTAATATACTGATGCATTACAGAAAATCTTTGTTTTCTATCAAGAGAAATTAAGATGCCTCTGAAAACTCGCAGGTTGGGTTTGTGTGAGTCCCTGGAGCTCTCTGTCACAGGGAAAACGTGAAACCTTCATTTTCTTTCATTTTTAAGAGGAAAAAGAAAGACCTGCAGCATGGTTTCCTGTTGAGTGGTTATGAATTGTGTGTGTGTTTGCTTTTAATATCCATCACAGGAGAGGAGGGTTTCTCAATATCACGAGTTAGGTCGGATTGCACGGGCTCGGAATCACTCGTGCAGGCTTCAGGTCTGTTGAGCAGAGAGTTACATCCACCAGATCCCAGAGCTCACTAAAATCTGATATAATGCTGGGAAGACGGTAGCAAAGTTAGTAGAGAGGTGAAGGGGGTGATTTATAGGGGAGGTGAAAAATTATCCCTTGTATGCCTCGGCAATATTTTCTGCCTTGAAGAAAAACCCCAACAATTCCCACTTCCTCCTCCTGTCACCTGGCTCCGCAGAGAGAAATTTTAATACATTTTTTAAAGGAGAAAAAGCAAAAAACTGCTGTGCTGTGTTCGGTGTTGCATTATGGAAGGGGAGATGCTGGGTCATTACTAATGCAGTAAAGCACCCGGACCTTTGCACTTTGTTTAAACGTGCGTATCTTGGAGAGGAGATTACGGGAGGATAAAGTACAATATTTTTCAAACTTAAGTGAGCTCGGGTAGAAAGACTGTATTGAAAAGTAAATAAATGCGAAAGCCACTTATTGCACTGGCCAAATGGAAGGGTTAATGTTAAGTTTGGTAGCTTTGGTTAAACTCAGGAGCTTCTCTCTCTTACTGGTGGTGTTGCCCCCTCCATGGGCTGAGCCCACGCTTCTCCCCAAAACCCTCCTTCAAATCCCTGCTGGTTCTTGGAAGCGAGGTCAGGAGTCTTCTCCAGCTGCTGGGAGCATGATTCCAGGCAGCCCTTGCTGACAGGGACGTATTGGCCACAGCTGCCACTGGACTCAGCCAGAAGAAATGCGAAATATCTACAAAAACCCAGAGGCTGGCCAGCAGAGGAGAGTTCAGTCCCAGGCTCCACCACACGAATAGGTCTCCTCACTTTCTGGTCTCTGGAATCCCCTCCATCCCCCTGAGAAAAGCGAGGAAATTGTATTTAAGGATGAAACCCCCTCAGTTTTCCTTTCACAAGGAAGCTCAGAGCCTTTAACAGGCAATGAAAAGCTGTGTCTTCAAAGATGTTTTGCTGAAACTTGGAGGTTTTTTGCCTGATAAATGTAGGATGCAATTAGTGCCACCGCGGCTTATTCCTTGAGCCCAACGTCCGTCATCTCGGAGCAACGGCAATTCTGTGCCAAGGCATTCTCAGACAAATGGAAAAAAAACCCCAAACGTGCTCACCCAGATGGATAAAAAAGCCTCTGGTAATGACAGACAAACTGTGTTTCAGGACAGGAATGTCATGCATGAGCAGGTATTTCAGTGGGAGCGTTTAGGGTTTTTTTTTTTTTTATTTTATTTATTTTTTTAATTTTCCCTTCAAGTCTTTTGGGAAGGTGGGTTCAGCAGCTCAAGAAAAGAGATGCCATGGTTTCTGACAAGTTAATTAAGCTTTCACTTCTGAGTATTATATGTATAGTGAAGAA
The DNA here is from genome assembly GCA_013400375.1 of Thinocorus orbignyianus. Taxonomy (NCBI): domain Eukaryota; kingdom Metazoa; phylum Chordata; class Aves; order Ciconiiformes; family Thinocoridae; genus Thinocorus; species Thinocorus orbignyianus. The sequence continues at coordinate 458,820 of VXBW01001548.1, forward strand.
AAGAAACTTAATTGTCTTTGCAGTGCCTGACAAAACCCAAGAAAAATGCCTGCATATTTTCTCAGTTTTGTCTCTATTTTTGATACTTATTCACTGCGAGCGTTATACTTTCATGGGTTTAATTAAAAGCCAAGTTTTGGAAGCTTCTCCAGTGTTAGTTTTGGTACATAGCTGTATGCATTTAAAGAAATATTTATGTGAAATCTCAAGCCTGAAAAGGAATGAGAGAGGCTTCAAAACGGATCAGCTGCCTCCCGTTATATCTTTTGTCCAACCACCTCCCACCTCCTGGTATTTAGGATACTTCTGAAGAGGTGAGAAAGCTTTGTAGTCCACTTCCAGGGATTTATGGACTCCGAGTCCTCATCCAAACGTGACAAGCAGTTCTTCACGATATTGAACTTTGGATCTCAACACGATATTCAACTTTGGATTTCTCTCTATTTATTTTTTTTATCATTCCATGCAGTATGCAAGCAACTTTCAGGTTTCTAAATAGCTTCATAAACAGTTTCTGGAGGATTATTATTATTATTATTAATTATTATTAATTTTTTACCTTCAGCCATTTTGTCTTTTGCTGTGAAGGTTGTTAAAATATAGTAGCTGCTATAAAATCAAGGGTGGCACAGAGAACGTGAATAAAGAGTGATTATTCATTATTTCATGATAATTCAATAATGCAAGAACTGAAATTACAAGGTAGTTTGTTAAAAAGAGATAAAAAGAGTGCTTGTTCTCACAGGGTATAATTGAGCCGTGGATCTCAGCGCGACAAGGGGGCGGTGGAAGTCAGGAGTTGTCTAAAAGGTGAGACAAAATTTTGAGTTTATTTGTGGCTACCAAATGTGATGATTTGATGCCCCATCCCTGGAAGTGTTTAAGGCCAGGCTGGATGGGGCTTGGAGCAACCTGCTCTAGGGAGAGGTGTCCCTGCCCATGGCAGGGGGGTTGGAACTTGATGATCTTTATGGTCCCTTCCAACTCTGACCATTCTATGATTCTATGATTTGGTTGTGAGTAAAGGCTCAGGCAGCCCCCACGCTGGCTGGTGGCACAGCTGGAGGGACAGTCGAGGGTCCCCGTGCTCTCTGCACTCCTTGAGCATCCTTATCTGCTACCACGAGGGATACGGCACGAGGTTGGACCAAATCTGTGGTCATTTCTGGCACGGCTGCTTGTTTGGGGCTCTTCCAACCTTCACAACAGATGTGTTGGAGGAATTTTTGCTGAACTTGGAAAGATGAGATGGAGGTGAAGTGCTGTGAAATATTTACAGGTTGTTGCAAGAGAAGGGAATGCCAATGATTGAAAGGTTGATTACGGGAGGAAAAAAAAGAGTAATAAAATGGGAGCCCAAGGTTAGATGAGAAGGTCGTCTGCTATCTCTAGTAGGGTGCAATTATTTAATTGGCGGCCTCTTCTTTGTGCTTATCATAGGGCAGTTTCCGTGAGTGCAATGATAAAGGGAAGCCATGAAAATTTATAAATATATCTGAAGAGAGCATTTCATGAATTGAGACTGCCTGTAGGTGTTTGGTGAAGAAGGGGAAAGGCAGCAGGCTACTGCTTTTCCATGCTGAAGCAGGACTTCTTCCTAATTGCTAGCGAGATCTTCCTTATGTAAAAAAGTATTCGTGCCACTCTGTGCTTGGGCAGTTTTTCCTGGAAACCCCTGCTGGAGCTGGTACATGAAATAACATTTCAATCTCTGACTCAAAACTTACTGGAAATGCAGTTATCAACCTAGGGGAGGGAGAGAGAGAGAGAGACAGAGATCTAGGGCATGATGAGCAGAAGTTTGGCTGAGCACTGAGCTACCAGAGCTTTAATTTAAAGGAGTGTGTGTATGCGTGTGAGCGGAGATGCTTGAGGCAGGAGGAAGAGTTGACTATTTATTTAATTAATTACTCAGCTCTGCCAAGGCCTGGAAATCAGGTAAATTTTTAAACTGAATCCTAGGACAAGCTTTATCTTTTTTTTTTTTTTTTTTTTTATTAATCTCGGTTTTGGGTTTAGGTGTTTTTTTTTTTTCTGTTAAAAAATAATAAATAACAGCTGGAATGAGATATTTATTAAGCAGGCTGGCTGGGCATATAAAATCTTGCTTTTCTTCCTTGCAATCTTCTGTTTCAAGCACCACCTAATGGCTTTGGTGCAGAATGCAGAAATGCACAGCCCTGCTCTGCAAGCCACCGCTCCGTCGCGCCCGGCCGAAGAGAGCTGGAAAGCTGCAGAACTTCATGGATCGAATGCCAACCCCAAAATGTAATAGCTGGAGCGAGCTGGCCTTCGTTTTTATAGCGTAATACAGCTCCAAATGCCCAGGATATTATGGTTTCACCGTGTAAATGCATTATACTACAAAGTAAGTATTCATAGCGGCAGACGGAGCGCTTGGCTCAAAGATTTGCCTCAGAGAAACAGGAGAGCTTTAACTGATTTAAAATCCGTTTGGAGGGAAGCACTGAACTTCTTATTTCTCTCCTTATTTTCACATTTTTAGTGAGAGGGAGAGTAGAGCTGGAGCGTTACTCGGCTTGGCTTCCCTGCCCCTGCAATGAGATTTTTTGCATCATGAAAGCCTATCAGATGGGCTACACCCATGCTACGGGCACAGCTACAGATAATTTGATAAGGCAAACATGCGTAACACAGACTTGTATCAATAATTAATTTCTTTTAATACCGAGATTCTGGGGAGCCTGGGAATCTGGTGTTCTCAATAACCCATCTGAGCGGCTGTCTGGGAGCCAGGGTTTCTAGTAAAACGAGTAGGCAAATGACCCAGCAGGAACAAGTCCTTTCAGACTGATACGTTCCCCAAATCGTTTTGATTTCAGCACGTCAGCATTTTTGAACCAAGCAGGATTTAATCCGAAACTCCTGGAACAGCCTTAGTTTTAGTTTTGGCCTCAGCAATAATTTTTCACGGTTGGAAAATACCATTTCTTGTCTCTCCTGTCGCTTTTCCGTCTTTTCCTCTGCTTCTCTGTGGCTTTTTTTTTTTTTAAAATTTTTTTTTTCTTGCTTCATTTATGTTTTTGAGCATGATCTTGCCTCTGCCAGATCTCATGTTGTTCAGAATCTCGTCATATATGGTATTCTTCCCAAAGCCCCAGCCCTGTGAGTGCGTCAGGCTCTGGGTCTGAGCTGAAGCGAAAAAAGGCAACTTCCCATCCTCTCCGGTTTGAAAGAGAATCCCAAAATATATAAAAAACCCCCACTAACCCAACAAACTAGCAGTTAAAAAGCGGTGCTTTAAAACTGTCTCCTACTTCTGGAGTAAGGCAAAGAGCTAGCTCTGGGTTTTTACTGTCGCTGAGATCTGTGTTCTGATCTTTGGGGGTTTTGAGCATATTTTTTTTTCTCTTTTCAACCCAAAAACTCCACCGTTTAAGTGAAGAAGGTGTAGGTGTCTTAAAGCTGTTATGTGACACAGAAGGATTAGCCTGGAACATCTCGAGAGAATCATAGGCCAGGAACTGCAGGATTTGACTAACTCCTTGCTTTCCTCCTCTCTCTATCTCTGCCTCCTCTTGCTTCTTATGTCAAAATGTCATTGAATTTCTAAATCTTGAAATCAGAAAATACAGATTAATAGTGCTGCGAGTATCTACAGTGGCTGAGACCAGCATCTGTTTCCAGTTGTGTTTTCTTAGGAAGAGTGTTGGAGCCTGGAATTAACCTTTGTTCTGCACCATTCTGCTGTTGTGCAACCTTTATTACTGTGAATCAGAGATGTTGGACCGCGAACTTGGCATTATATGCATTTGGAAAAAGCAACAACAACAACAAACAACAACAAAAAAAGTAAGTAATTAATTCCACATGACAGTGCACTTCCTGAGGAGACAGGGTGTGGAGGACAGTTTGTCCATTGCCCATTTCTTCTTGCAATCCTCAACGTGAATTATAGACCAGACTAGAAACAGAAGAATGTAGGGATTTTGAAAGGAAATCACAGAATCGTAGAATGGTTTAGGTTGGAAGGGACCTTAAAGATCATCCAGTTCCAACCTCCCTGCCCTGGGGCGGGATCCCTCCCACCAGACCAGGTTGCTCCAAGCCCCATCCAGCCTGGCCTTGAACCCCTCCAGGGATGGGGCTTCCGCAGCTTCTCTGGGCAACCTGTTCCAATGCCTCACCACCCTCACAGCATAATATCTCATCTAAATCTCCCCTCTTCCAGTTTAAAACCATTCCCCCTTGTCCTGTCACTCCACTCCCTGACCAAGAGTCCCTCTTCAGCTCTCCTGTAGCCCCTTCAAATCCTGGAAGGCTGCTCTAAGGTCTCCCTGGAGCCTTCTCTTCTCCAGGCTGAACAGCCCCAGCTCTCTCAGCCTGTCCTCATGGGAGAGGTGAATCGCACACCTTCTTCTTTGCTGCTTTTCTGCTCAAAAGTTTTAGCCATTGTTGCTGGAGTGGCACAAATCCAACGAACCAGTTGGTCCATAGCCTGCTCCTCAGCCCCTCAAATAGGAGTTTTATCCAGGGATATGAGGGGATTAAATGGATATAATTATTTTATATAACCTGTGCTGCAGCTCAGGCTGCATTTTAAAGCAGAGGCTGCTTCAGTTCTGATTTTCAGTGTGTTAACTGGGGACCCTGGTGGGTATCAGCCCCTCTCTTTGCCTCTACCTGCCCTTGTGGGGCAACCTGGGGGGTACCTGGAGGACTTTTGGGCCAAACATGTTTCATGAGGTTTGTGTCCTTCTTGCAGAAGTGTCTGGTTGTTCTGGATTATAGCTGAGATTCAGTCAGTGAACCCCTGCCCCAACTTTATAAAAAGTAGCATTTTTTTTTTTTATAAAAGGTTCAAAGCCTGCACACGTACATGGGGATTCTGAGGAGACCATGTTGTGGTCTTTCTATACATATAAAGGGGACTTAAAAGAAAAATGGAGTGGGACTTTTTACTAAGGCCTGTAGCAACAGGACAAGGGGCAATGGTTTTATACTGGCAGAGGGGAGATTTAGAACAGATATTAGGGAGAAATTCTTTGCTGGGAGGGTGGTGAGACCCTGGCCCAGGTTGCCCAGAGAAGTATGCCACTGTGGTCAGTGGTGGAACAAGACGTGTTGAACCTCTAGTGGGATGTCTTAAAATTTGGTTTTTTAAAGCAAGGTTGATGTAGTCCTACTCACGTTGTACTTTGTGATGATTTGTGATGTTAAGTTACATAGAGGTGTCTGCAGAGAGGGAAGATTTAGACTAAATATTAGGAAGAACTTCTTTGGTGTGAAGGTGGTGAGACCCTGGCTCAGGTTCCCCCGAGAAGCTGTGGCTGCCCCATCCCTGGAAGGGTTCAAGACCAGGTTGGAGAGGGCTTGGAGCAACCTGGTCTGGTTGGAGGTGAGAGGTGTCCCTGCCCAGTGCAGGAGGTGATCTTGAAGGTCCCTTCCTACCCAAACCATTCTATGATTCTATGATTTTATAAAAGCTATCTAAACCCAAAATGCTGAGGTTGCAAATGCAGGAACCATGGAGTCTTCTAGAAGAAAGGTATATTTTTCAGATGGACTTATGAAAAAAATAGTAGTGGAAATTAGTTTTTCCAGTGCAATTGAAAACTCTGCAGACTTCACCCTACAGAAGTCATGTTCAAGGAGGAAAGAGCCACCTGAGCAGGGACATTTGTTCCTGTGGTTTTCTCAGAGACTTTAATACTCTGTATTTAGTCTCTCTGGCAGTAACCTATTTTTAAGAGGTTAAGTACTCATTAAGATAAAACAGAGCAAAAGACGGAATGCGTTGTAAAGCAACATTATCCATAAACTAATTTAGAGCTCGGTCATGTGAAAGCCAAGCCCAGCTTTGCTCACACAGTACACCATAATGATATGTTTCAGGATTGTAGCTGAGAACAAATTTGACAGATCTGTGCACCGTGCAATCACATTTGCTAATGTTAGTTTTAAAACAGTAAAAATCAACCCTGAAAATATTTTCTTGGGAAAGCTGAGAACCTGTCTTAGTATTGCCTGTTAATAGATATGGGCATTCAGTAGGACCATGGTACATGGATCCTTGGAAGGATATTGCTGCTGGTGGCCCCCATGCTGCCTGCCATGTGCTCAACCAGAGCTGCCAGGGATGTGGGTGCCCGATTGATGACCTCTTTGATCATTTGTTATGCATATCTGGCTCCAGGACTGGGTCATCTGTCCTGGATGCCCTCAGCGTGGACACTTTGAGTGACCAACTCAAGTTACCAAATGAGAGTAGCAACATGAGGATCCACCATCTCAGCTTGGAGATCATACAGAAGTCACCCTGAGGCTCTTTCCGAGCTGAATCTCACTTGACATTTCATCTCTAGATAGACGGTATGGTATTGCTTGGTTTAAGATGTTCTTTGGACACCAAGGTGACTTGGACAGGGGAAATATCTGCTTTTCCCCACACCTTCCTATCACCCTGGATCCTGCTCACTTTCCTATAGATGATGAGGTGTGTCAGGCAAAACACTCCCTCGGAGGGTTTTCAGATTTTGGAACATGCTTACTCCAAGTCTGAATTTGATAGTGTCTTGATATGCTGCAAGACATCTGTTTGAAGGGATTTTTGGAGAGGACTGTGAGATTGCTTCCCATAGTGATGAATGAGTAGAAAGAAGCTTCCATAGGTGTTTCACTGGCTGGGTTCCTGCTGGAACAATTATTTCAGTGCTGCTCGGATTTCATTATATTGTGTAATTAGTGAAGGTGTCAGGAAAATTTGAGCCTGAGATAAGCATGATTTTATCACTTTAGATTTTAATAAATAGATATTCTGAGGTCTACGCTTTGCGAGTGACTTAGACATGTGGTTCTGGGGAGCAGAAGTCACCAGTGTTAGCTTCGGGGTGGCAGCCCATGTATGTGCTGAGGCAAGATAATTCAAATGAGAGAGCTGAACTATCTCTCCGTAGTTTATAATCATCACACATTAAGAATTCACACGCTGACAGCTAAAACAGCTCTGCCGAATTGGGACAGCTGGTGGTGTGTCCAACCCCTGTGACCCTTCCTCCTGTCTCTAGTTCACATCTTAAAATACAGGTTTACATAACAGGTCACATTTTTTTTTTTTTTAAATTTTTTTTTTTAAAGTTCCTAAATCTTTCTAACTTCTTGGAGAGTTTCTTAAACCTTCAAAATATCTACAGATAAATTATGCAGATAGTATGGTTAAGAGATTCCTCTGAACTCACACATTTATGTCCTACTCCTGCAGTTGTACCAGGGGAAGTTTATCCACACAAGCAAATCTCAGTGAATCATTGCGCTTGTTATTGAAAAACCAGGACTTGGAGTTAATCAAGTTGGGAAAACGTTAATTTCTTTGCCATCCAAAATGTGGGAAACCAAATTCTCATCTTGTGCTTTTCTGTTTTGCTTCCAGTGCTTCAATTTTCTTTTATTCAAGTGAATTAATTTTGCTAGCTAAGTGCAACACCTCCTCTGGAATGCCAAGGAGAGGGGAATACAGCAGCAGGTTTTTAATCTCGAAAACAAAATAACTGCATGAAAAATAGACCTGTATTTCTTCATTTTGTGAAGTGCTCTCTTTAGTCTTGGTAATCAACCTTTCTTGTACTTGAGATCCCCTTCCCTTCCCACACCCACTCCCTCCTATCCCCTGAAATTCCCTGGAAATGGGAGAAGATATATCTGCAGCCTTATTTCCAGCACTGGCCTGGGAGATGGAGGCAGCCAGCCTTTGATAGGGTTTTGGGGGGGAGGTTTTTAACATTTTAAAAGAAGATCTTAGTGTGTTCCAGAAGCCTTTGGCTATCTGCAGCCACGTTTGGATGGTCCCTTCTCTGGTGGCCACTGAAATTCTCAACTCATGGAGTGAATGGTGGAGCACATGAATGGGATCAACAGTGTCTGGCATCCCTTCAGGTGCTTTAGTAAAGGGCATTTTGGTTTAAAAAGACCCCCAAACCCCAAACAACACCTATATTTGCTTTGGGCACAGAGGTGTAGGGGAGTTGGGAATTAGAGGAACATGCAACACTGAAGGATGTGATCAAATCCTAAAAAATGAATTGTTTTGGCTTCAGCCAAACTGACAGTTTAGAGCTAAATTGGCTTTCTGAAACATACCTTGGTAATGACAAATGATAAAAGCAGGTGGAAACAAATCTCTCCAGCTGCTGCAGCCGAGGGGAAGTTGGAAGTAGTCTGAATTCAGCAGGTTTCTACACGTTACGTGAAAAGCGGTTGCTTGTTCAGATTGCAGTGTTGAAAAGCCCATATTTTCTTAATGCTCTTTTAATGAAAAATCAGATCCAGGAGGCTTTTTCATTCCTTCTGTTTTCAGCTTGGCTTTCAAATGTTTCTCTGTTATCTGAGGGGGTCACCGTAACGCCGGGCAATTCAGAAATGTATGAGGCCCACTTAGAAAAGCTGTTTCAGGAAGGTAAAGGCTTTTGTTTCGATATGAATGACTTTTGCAAAGGCAGTTCATTCTTTACATTCTGTTCTTTCTGGCGGCTCTGCCAAGCTACGGGTAAACAAAACACTTAATGCCCATTTCTGTGTATGATTTGATGAGGATGACGTACGAAGTTTGCATGGAAAGTTAAAGCTTTTAGGGTGAATGCAAAACCCGAGCCATAAAAGCGGTGAATACTCTGTGCTGAAATCCGGTGAAACAGCAGATTGTGCAACAACTCTCCAAAAAAAAAAAAAAANAGAAGATAAAAAGGGAGGAGGATAAGTAATGCCTCCGTGTATTTTCCGTCTTAAGAAATAGGGTAGGAATGAACTGTTCTGTGGTTTGGTCTGTAGTGCCTTGTTAAACAAATGCTTATCGTGTATATTTTCAACCCACTTTCAAGGAAAATTTTTCCATCCCGATCAGGAGCATCAACATCCAAAAGAAGGATGAGGAAGCTGCTGTTGAAGTGTGAATCTCTCCCATTCAAAATAACAAGAAAAAATGAGATTAATTTAGGTTAGCTATTAGCTTTTTTGATATTTATGTAGTTTCTGGCCTGTTCTTCCTTTTTGGTAGAAAGATCTGGACAAAGAGTGAAAGATTCCCTCATTTTTTTTTCCCCATCCACCTCTCCCTGAACTCACTTTTTGCTCTTGCAGCTCCCAATGTGAGTTTGGTGATGGGATGTGATTCCTGCTAATGTATAGCAGAGCAATTTCCCTCAAAAAAATCAGAGACATCAAAAGAGAGCGTGTTATTTTGGGAGTCCAGATAATTTTCCTTCCTCTCCATTTCTTACTGCCAGCAATAACCTGAAGGCTTCTGGAGAAAATATTTTGTGGATGATTCCAACTGCTAAAGATATTATAGAAGTTCCCAGAATTTAAACCTTTTTTCAAGGGGATGGTGTCTGTTCTTCAAAGAATGCAGTAAATAGTGTTTCATTCTTCATAGAAAGAGTCATTTTTTAAAATAAAACTTTCTTCTATTTATTTTCTAAGCGGCCCAGTGGAAGCTGCTGGGTGCTTTAAGAAGTGGGGCCCCGAGGTCTAATGATTAAAGGCAACTTTAAATGAACAAGACAGGGATTTTATGGTTCAGACTATATGAACAAGCATCTAGTAAAATAGAGGCAAAGAGTTTCGCTACCCCTAATATCTGCTGTGAGCCTTGTCTGAAGCCTCAGACACTTTCTGGAGCAGCATCAGTAAAACAACCAGAAGAAATAAAGGTTTTTTTTGCCTTATTTGGAGATTACTCACATCTATATATTTATGGGGGAGGTTTTCTGGTGGTTGGTTGTTGTTTGGTTTTGGTTTTTTATTTCCTGTACTTTATTTTGTTAAGCGCACAAGTTTACAGAAATGAGAACCTCCGTGTTCAGTGGTGGAACAGCACATGTTAAACCTTTGGTGGGATGCCTTAAAATCTGGCTTTTTAAAGCAAGGTTGATGCAGTCCTACTCATGTTGCACTTTGTGATAGTTTGAGGTGTTAGATTACGTAGAGATGTCTGTAGAGAGGGGAGATTTAGACTAAATATTAGGAAGAACCTCTTTGCTGTGAGGGTGGTGAGACCCTGGCCCAGGTTGCCCAGAGAAGCTGTGGCTGCCCCATCCCTGGAGGGGTTGAAGACCAGGTTGGATGGGGCTTGGAGCAACCTGGTGTGGTGGGAGATGTCCCTGCCCATGGCAGGAAGGTTGGAACTGGATGATCTTTAGGTCCCTTCCAATTTGAATCATTCTATGATTCTATGTGTGTTTTCAAAGAGTACAAACCATGGAGGTACAGAGATCACCCCTTCTACCATGATGGGGCAGCAAGAGAAGCACAGCACAGGGAGATGAAAACTAAGAGTTGACCTGCTTTAAAAAACCCCAGACAGCCCAGAAGCTCGCCGTGGTGTTGTCTCACTGACTTTTTAGGAAATTCTTTGCTATATAGGTGTGACTTTAAGGTACAAAGAACCACTTCATTTCAGGGGTGCCCTACTTTCATGTCTCACTTGGATCTGGTCACAGATCCCGGTCAAACATTTCAGTGATGATTACACAGGGCACATAGGGGGAAAAAATAGTAGAAAATATACTAAAATTTATTCCTGAGCTTTTTTTTTTTTTGATAGGTCTCCTATGTCATCAAGCTCTGGATGGAATCAGGCCAGCTTGGCACTTAGTGCCCTGACCAGACATCACTGCAGGTCATAGAGGCCTTTTTAAAATCTTTTTTGAGGAATGGTTCCTTCTCTCTAAGTGGTCTGAAAATATGCAGATTACAAGTATCAAGGCGCAATCATTTCAACTATTTATGAAGGTTGGTCACTTGGAGTGAAATCCAAGCTATTCTGAATAGGGTGGAGGGGGGAAAAAATAGGACACGTCTGTGGAATAATGCATTGGGAGCATCTGAAGTAGATAAAAACAAAGGTTTTATTTTTTCCTGTATAAACACTGTTCAACATCAGCTCTACATAAGCAGAGCCGAGGGAACCAAGCTGAGCAATTGGAACACTTTGCAGAGTCAGAAAAATAAACAGCAAACTCTTAGGAGAACAGCCCCCCGTGATCCTAGTGGGTCCTCAGAGAAAGAGCTACGAAACGGCGACAAGAACAACGACGATGACAACAACAACAACAACAAACAACCAAAAAGAAAGCAAGAGGAGAGTTCAACGTCAAACTGGCAGGCTCTACAGTGTCATCTGTAAAATGAGATCATCTGCCAGAAAGTCCGCTGCCAATTCCGACATTTTTCTGCATTCACAAGTTACAAGTGTGCAGCTGTGAGGCTATTGAATTTCATGACTGTACATTTGCAGCTTGTGAATTTGTCAGTAGGCATTTCCATCTCGGTAATATTCGCTGAGAGCTGTGCACTATGTCTTGCCTTTGTATTAGACATGCTGTGTACGGTCTGCAAATGCTAATCAGAGAATCTCTGCTGGACCGTAGCGAAAAATATCTGAGGCACACTCTTTTCTTACTGCTTTGCATTAATATTTCTTGATTTTTCCAGACCTCTTAATCATGGCCGGAACCTTATTATGAAAAGTAGTTGAATATATATATATGTACTGTAAAACCATCCACTCACATTATCATTATTTTCTATTCTTTGGGTTTTTTTTGTTTGTTTTTTTTTTCCTAAGGAAACCTCATTCCCCAGCAAGTAATACCAAGATGCCAGAATCTTTTTGGAATGTTATACAATTGATCATTATATATATATATATATTATTTAAACATGTTAAAAGTACCACACCAGTGATTTTTCATGTACTTTGGTTTGTTTGCATTTATAGATCTCCGAAAAGTAAGAAAGCATTTTTTTTGGTAAATAGAGGAAGCAAAAATGTCTGCTTCAAGTAGTTTGCTGGAGAACATGAAGGAAATCTCATTTTTAGCAATGGTCTATGAATACATCTCTCTTAAACTGAGTTTTCTGGAAATTCTGGGCAAAATTGTGCCTTAAAGGCTCAGTTCTGAAGTAAAGGGGTATCTGTGTGGAAGGAGGGAAGACGTAAGGAAAAAAGCCTTTTTTTTTTTTTTTTTTCTTTTTTGATTGGAGTTCACTTTGTGATATCTGGGCAGCACATTTCACAGTGGGAACGCTGCCAAAAGCCTGGCTGTGTAGTAAATAAACATTTCGGGGAAAAGCTGGCTGAAAGAAGTTGGCTAGCCCAAGGAGGATCTTGAACGTTGATTTGTTAATTTATTTATTCACTTTCATGCTGTCCTTGTGCATGACACTTCTATCAATATCGATATGGTTGGCAAAGGATAGGTTCGTCTACCAGAATTAAAAAATAATTAAACAATAACCTGTTGTGGCTTCATACTCCAGCTATTCCTGTGCTAAAGTGTGGTCTGAAGAAGCACCCATCTCAACCAAGAAAGAGCAGCAAGTCCCATGGTGTTGCTATCTCCTCCCAACAGCCATCCCATGCCAGGTGAGATGAGCTTTACGCGTGGAGCTGTCATACACAGATGGGGGAGATTTGTGTCTTTTTAGGTTTCAGTGGTCACAAACCACATCTTCTGAGAGGTCAGACACCGAGATGAATTGTGGTGAGTGGATGGTTGGGATGCCAGCAGGTTGGATGGGGACACATTGTTGGGAGGAGGTCACCACCTTCTCTAGTTTACCTTCTGGGCTGAATTAAGATCAATCAGTGCAGCACTCTCAATTTGACCAAACCATGCCTTATGGTAATAAATCCCACCTGGGAAAGCTCCTCCTGCAGTAACTCTAGTAGTTTGATTGCTTTGTTCCTCACATCCTTGGTGCCGGTTAAGTACAAAGTTTCTCTTAGGGTTCTCCTGGAGGACCCTGCATCCCAGCACACAGTTACTGGAGCAACACCTAAGAAAAAACAAATGGTGAATGGGGTTTTCCCAGTCTGTCCCAACACGTGGCTGCTGGAGCAATGAGCTGATGCAGTAGGCGTCTCTTGGTGGGATTATTTATCCCTTGCTGCTGTGTCTGCAGTGCCTGGGGAATAGTAGAGGCTGTTGAAATCCAAATCTGTTTGCAGCAGAGAGCCCAGGTGCATCTTCTTTTATATTTTATTTTTATTTTTTTTTTCATTGAGGTGAATTTTATTTTGCTTTCCCACCAGCTTAGGGGAGGATAATGCTGAAAATCTTTTGCTGGCCGTAAGTAAATAAATAAACAAGCTCCAGAGTTCAAGTATGCGTGGCATCTTGCTTTTCCTTACCGAGCAGTGTAAACAAACAAAGCCATCTTCTTTTTTTTCTGTCTTTTTTTTCCCCTTCACTGCTTCTGCAAAACATTGCCAATTGATAATGTAGTAGTAATATTAACACACGCCTGTTCAAAAATGTGATGCATGCTTTCGGGTCTTTGAGATTAGTTCCTCTGAAGTGCTTTTTCTTTTTTTTCTTCAGCTGCCTGACAAGGTTTTTGGCTCCACTTCAGTCTGGTAAGAAGACAGCTGCTCAACTTCTGAAACAAATGAAGAAAATTGATGGTATGCCATCTCTGAAATTCCCATTTTCCTGGCAGGCATTACTAGACTGAGTGCTAGGAGTCATTCAAAGTTTTAGGCTTTTTTTTTTAAAAAAAATATGTTAGTTGGGGCAGGATTGGAGGTTTGCTTAGTTGGCTGGGCTGCTTCTAATAGTGCTCAACACTTGTGTAAAGTCTGTATCTCTGGGAACAAAAGTAAATAACATTAGTAGTTACACTGCTTATATGGCTTTCTCACTTAGCTGCTGTTGTGTACTGAATTGTCATTAGCATGGTTTTGCATATTTTCTTAGCACTTTATTTATCTCTCTTTAACATGGAAATTCAGAAGGCACAATCTCCACTGGGGGACCCTGTAAGGATGGGTCTTCTTGGGGTATTTCTGAAAGTCTGGGTCCTCTTGGAATATTTCTTTAAGGAGAGTACAGATACTTACAGTGTAATTTTTAGTAGCCAAACTTCATTTGTCCCCCGTGATATTCCTCTCAACTCTCTGATCCTCTCTCTAGTGTGTGAACCTGGATATTGTCTCGGGATTTTGAAGAGGACTTGTTAACAGGGTACATGTATTTATTGTTTTAGCTGACCACAAAGGAAACTCCTCTCACTGTGCTTTGCTGCCATGGCTTTCCTGCTCCTCGAGATAATATGAACTGTATTTTTAGTGTTGTTCCTCTTGGACAATTTCCTGAGTCAAAATTTTCACCTGGGAACTGGAACAGGTTGGCGAGAGAAGCTGTAGCTGCCCCATCCCTGGAGGGGTTCAAGGCCAGGCTGGATGGGGCTTGGAGCAAGCTGGTGTGGTGGGAGGTGTCCCTGCCCAGGGCAGGGGGGATGGAACTCTATGATCTTTAAGATCCTTTCCAACCTAAACCATTCTATGATTATATGATCTATTTGGGACTGTGTAAAGGATACCTTCAGACCTGTCTGGAGAGTAGTAAATTGATCATGTTGCTATCCCGTTACTTTAGAGATAATCCCTACCCCTAGTCTAATTCAGCTTTACTTCATGTCATGATTATCATTATTGTTGCAAAGGGTTTGATTTCAGTACACATTTTGCTATTCCTTTTTAAATCTCCCTGGAAATGAAGCCATGTACAGCTCTGAATAATGCACATGACATATGCTGCCTGTCTTGTGGAGGCAACTGAAGGACCCGACAGCAGTTTACTTTTTTGGAGCTGGAGAGCAGAAGCACTAAGCTCTAGTCAGGAGTTTTTGGGACTTGGAGGTCAAACCAAGAAGAGGAGTTTGGAGCTGCTCTACCAGAGATGGTAATCAGACGGGGCAAAAAGGATGTGCTCAGATCTGGCCTGAAATGAAATATAATCTATTTATAATCTATTATTACTTCATAAAACCACCATTTTCCTTGGGAGGAACAGATAACAGTGAAAATCCCTTACCTGAACAACTAATATTTGCCAAACTTAGGGGAACGGGCAGCGGGATCTCATAGTTTTGTATGTGAGGAAATGCTAATGCAGGTGGTGCTGTTGGCTTTGTTGTGGCAATAAATGATGGCTGTGTGCACAGCTCGACTCAATTTTCCTAGTTAGATGTGGAATTAATAACTACTATCTGTTTCCATTACTCTCTGCTGTTGTTATGTAGCAGTACCCAAAAGTTTGCATGAGATGGGGGATTCCTTTGCAAGTAGCTGTGTGTGAAAGTAGGACACATGCTGGTAAAAATGCTTTTTTTTCTTTAAAGGAGGTAAAAAAGCTATACCCAAATATACCTCAGCTGCTATTAATTGAGTATTTTGTGAAGATAGCCAAATACAGTTTGATGAGCAACCCCAAAAGAAGAAGGTTAAATTCTTGCTTGAGGGAAATCAGAAGTTAAAGTGATATTTTGTTAAAATAAACTAAAATAAATAGTCTTCTTCAAGAATTTAATACTGACACACCCCAAATACTTAGATTGTATTAACAGGTAGCCAGTTTTGACGTTTTCATTTGGGTTTTTTTTTGAAGAGAATATGAAAATTTGGGTTTTGTCCGGCTGAACTTTCCCAGAGCAGTGGTTTTCGGGTTGGATCTCGTGCAGGTGGGGAGCCCAGGGCTCGTGCAGCAGAGTTTACCTTTTTTAAAAAAATACTGCTAGCTCCTTTGTCTCTTAGGCAACTGCAAAAATAACTCCATCAAGAATAAACCTGCAAACAAGGGCGAAAAAGCAGAACTGTGTGAAGACATGAAATATACTGGTTTAAATAGTCCTGTAAAGCTATTTCCTCCCCCTGTACCCGTTCAAGGCTGTAAATGATGTGCTCTGATTCTTAAACACGAATCCTGACTTGAATAGATTCAGAGATTTCATCCGTATAGGTCTGCAAATTGCTAAGATAGTAATACCTGGATATTTTTACGGCGCATTCTTAAGTCAATAGGCAAAAGGTTTCTGAATAAAAGCCTTAAAATTACCTCATGAATTATTAACTCTACCCCATATTACCTTTGAATTATAAAAGCATAGAAAAATAGGAAGGAGAACTGAAAAGCATCAATCTCGGGTTCTTTAAAAATGTAATACTAATCATTTGAGCAGTGTACAAATCTTTTATTAAAGATAAAGAGGAAGCCATACTTTTTTATTAACTTGAGGATACGTTCAATCCACATGATTAAAAATCTCATTACTAACTCAAGTCGGGGAAGTGATTTATTACGGAAACAAAATAGGAGGCATTTGGCTGCCCACAGCTGTATTTAGCGTGAAGAAAACTATCAGTTTGTATCTACTTTTGTGTGTTAGGTGTTTCTAAGGGTGGATTAGGATTTTCTGAGAATGATGGGGTTTCTCTGTGCTCTGTAGCTGAAGTGCTGCTACCTTAAGATGGAAAGCTCGAACCAAAATTATAGGTACCAAGAGATACATTTTCGCTCCAGTAAATTTAGATGAAGCAAATGATTTTCTCTGATTAGGTAACGGGACGTGCAAAAAATTCAGGATTTCATACATACGTACTATTTGAGTGCAGCTAATACTGTAAAGCAAGGGTCTGGATGCAGATATTTTAGGGATTCTTCACGTATCACATATATTTATTGATCACTGTAGCATAGATGTACTGTTCCAAAAGAACCCTTGAAGCAAAGTCTCAGTTTACAATGGTAAAGAATGATTGATTCAATTACGTTATTTCCAGAAATACTATCCTACTTAAGGAGATAGATCTACAGAATATATATATAATATTTTTAGCTGTACTGAACCTTAATCAGGTCAAATATTTTGTCTAAGCGTTAGGCAGCTGTACCTTGTACTTGAAAAGGGTAAATGTCTTAAATATTGAATTATGCCCAGCAAAAGTTCCAGCACTATTTACATTGCATCCTACAATGTAAAATGGAGATAATACTGAATTTATTTACGTCACAGCAGCTGCGGAAAAAAACTGGGTTATACACACTTACACATAAAGACAAGACATTAAATGGTGCCATCAATTCCTGCAAGCCAGCAGAAATAGCTTTTCTCTTCCTGATAACCATGCCTGGATGGCTCCCAAGGCTGAGTGCTAGTTCTGCACATCCCACAGGAAGTTTGGATTCTCTCCTGCCTCGTGGGTGGAAAATGCCTGGTATTATCATGACAGGTGCAATAGGTATTGAAACGTAAACCTTTCACTGATCCTGAGGAACATATTGCCAGTCCTGGGCTCTGCTCCAGAGGAGTGTTTTGGGAGAAATTACATACCTCGTGGTAAAGAAACATTTCTGGAAATAGGTTGCTTCAAAAATTTGGCAGCTCTTCAGATGTTCCAAATGTTAGAAGCAGTCAAGGCAGAGATCGAATAGTGGGTGGGGGGAGGCAAAGAAAGCAGTTAAAGGTGCATAGTGGGTTGTCAAACCGTGGGAGGGATCTCTTGCACAAACATCGTGGTCATTTAAGGAGGGATTCATGGGGCAGTTTGCAAAATGGTGATAAATGATTTTTTTTGGGCACCTTTCCTCATCTCACTTGTTCCCAGTGGGCTTTTCTCTATCTGTCTCGATTTGGTGTTCCATGCACTGAGTAACTTCAATTTCCATTTATCAATTTAGAAAATTCAAACAGTGAAAAATAACCAAGGTGCCAGAGTATTTCTAGTTTCCCAACTTAAAACTATGGCTTGATGATCTCAGGAGAGACCCGGTATGAAATGTTGTGCCTGTGAGGTGCAGAAATGCTGAGGGACCTGAGGGCTAGGACAGAAAAGCCAATTTTTACCAAGAAGGAGGACATCTCCAGCTTCCAGTAAGACCTAGCAAGTCCAGTAAGGCATCGCCATGTGTGGTTCCATAGATGTTAGGTACTCTGCCAGGCAGGAGTAATTTTTCTATGGATGTTTGCTAGGCAAGCCTTAAATGTGCTGTAAAATTATCCTACACTTGAGAAGTTCCAGGAGATGGGAAAGCATAGGAAATATAGGCTGGGTTTCCTACCTCTGTTTGTGTTTGGCCTGTGCTAATTACACCACATGACTTTATGAGGAATGGCAGAATAAGAAAAATGCTACCAAAACATCTTTTCAAAATCTCACTTAGAGCTATCTCCAAAGTAGTTTTTGTTGTCATAGTTTTGGCAGTTGAGGGAGGATCCTCAAGAGAACAAGAACTTGTTTTCTCTGGAAAATATGCTTTTCTTTCTTTTTTTTTCTCCTGTATTTGCACATAAGTGTTGTTATGTTTTCATTTCCATCTGGAAGGTACAATCTTCATCTGAAAACTTTATGTCGAAGCTTTATGAAATGCCATCAAAGTAGGTGATAATGAACACATTAAACATCTTCTGATGATTAACAAGACACTTTTAAGATCTCCCTTTATCACATGGAGAAATTTGTATATGCAAACCCATTATGTGCCAATGTGTGCTCAGTCTGGATCCTTCTGGATTTCTCCAGCTTTCAAAGGAAAGTTTAAATGAGTGTTGTAGATTGGGTTGGGAGTGTGGCTGTCCACATATCTGCCCTTAGATTTGCACCTTGGAGACCCTTTTGCTCTATTGAGATGATCCTGAGGAGCTGTTAGCGCTCGGCAAGGTAGACATAGCTCAGGGTTGTTCCTTGCATTGTGTACTGTGAATGATGAAGCATCAATAAGACAAGATGAATTAAAAAAAGACCATACTAGATACAAAAAGAGATAACTGCTCACTTCTGACATGCTGTGGATTTTATTTTTCAGATGTTTATCTTCAAGACTATGCTTGGCAGCTAATAAATATTTGCCCCAAAATACTGCATTCTGGTTTCACCTGCCAAACTGATTTTTCTCCTCATAAATCTTTGGTAAGTTTGTAATTTGTTATGTGTTTATCTTTATTTTAACTCTGTTTTGCTGTAACTCTAATGTAATTTATCGTTAAGATAATTGGAAAATCTGATTATGAAAATCTGAGAAAAAGACAACAGCTTGAAAAGGGAGTAGAAAAATTACAGAACTAAATACGCACCCAATAACCTGTCTAACAACTATCAAAGTGATAAGTTTGGATTAGGATCTAATTTACGTCTTATATATATTGTAACTTTTCTGCATTTCTCGTACCGTAGAATACCAAGTCAATGTCAATGATTTGACATTGCTTTCAAAAAGTACAATTATAGTATATTTCGCAGAAGAGTTATGTTTCACAGTAGTCCTTTGTTATAGTGGCAATAAGTTTGACACAGCTTGGTTCAGAGCTGAGTATTTAACTTTTTTTCAAAACACAGTTCGAGAAGACACTCATAAGACTTTGCAACATATTAAAAAAAAGCTCATTTGTCAGAATAATGCCATAATTGTATTTATTTATGTATATGTGCATGGATGTGTTTTATGTGTATAGATCGATAAGTAAGAAAAGTTTTCAAGGTCAGTGCTGGAATATCTGCCAGACCTGAAGAGATGAAACTGTGATAGAATCGTAGAATGGTTAGAATTGGAAGGGACCTTAAAGATCAGTGAGTTCCAACCCCCCTGCCCTGGGCAGGGACACCTCCCACCACACCAGGTTGCTCCAAGCCCCATCCAGCCTGGCCTTGAACCCCTCCAGGGATGGGGCAGCCACAGCTTCTCTGGGCAGTCTGGGCCAGGGTCTCATCACTCTCGCACCAAAGAAGCTCTTCCCACATCTCATCTCCATCTCCTCTCTTTCAGTGTCAAACCTTTTCCCCTTGTTCTAGGGCTCCCCACCCTCATCAAGAGTCCCTCCTCAGCTTTCCTGGAGCCCCTTTAGGGATTGGAAGGAGCTCAAAGGTCTTCTCAGGGCCTTCTCTTCTCCATGCTGAACCCTCCCAACTCTTTCAGCCTGTCCTCCTAACATCTTCTGGCCTTATTTAGACCAACAGGTCCAACTTCTTCTGTTGATGGCCCCAGGGTTGGATGCAGTACTCCAGGTGGGCTCTCCCCAGATCAGGGCAGATGGGCAGCATCCCCTTCTTCAATCTGTTGGCCACGCTGCTGGGAGTGCAGCCTGGGATGCGGTTGGCTCTCTGCATTGACATTGCCAGTTCATGTCCACCTTTTATCCACCAACACGCCCAAGTCCTTCTCCTCAGAGCTGCTCTCAATCCATTCTCCACCCAGCCTGAATTTGTGCTTGGGATTGCCCTGACCCATGTGCAGGACCTTGCACTTGACCTAGCTGACCTTCATGAAGTTCACACAGGCCCACCTCTGGAGCATGACCAGGTCACTCTGGATGGTATCTCTTCCCTCCAATGTGTTGATTGAGCCAGACAGCTTGGTGTTTTATAACTCAAGAAACACCACGAAGATCCTAAAAAGAGATCTATGAAGAAGAGCATGGTGTTGAAAAGGGATTAAAATATGTATTTTTTTTAGTGATTATCTTGTGCTTGAACAGATCACTCTAGACAGGGTCTGCCCTCTGTGGTGATTGTGGCACGTTATCAAAAAGCCTTTTTTGTTCAGGGTTTACCTGGTGGCTTCTCAAATATCTCTGTAGCTTTTCAAACTGGTATTTTGTGCCTTAGGTTGAACCCTGGGAATACTAATGCTTCTTATTTTAACTTCCCATGTCAGCACGATGCTTTTCTGAAACCAGGTTAGTGAAAATCCAGGACCGAAATGGAAAAGATAAAACTGTAGGTAGATAATGTATATAAAATTCTAGATTATATTGTGTTTTGCTCCCATTTTCATCAGCTGTAACTTACCATTTAGGGTACGACTGCAGGGAAATGTTTGTGTATGGTTGTATAAAAGAAGCAGAGGCCAGTGGAGTGCCAATCCCAACTGGGGCTGTGGCAGAATAAAGGCTCTGTTTTCCAAAAGCCTTTGAGTATGTATGCAGATAAGGACTCCTATGGAGAGTTTGATCAGATTAGGTAGGTACTCCTGTTGGTTTCTTATGGAAAGGCATGCTTTACATCTTAAAATTACCTGCATTAGCTGAAGGCTAAATGCTGTTCAAATCCATCACTGCTGATTAATGTATTTGAAATGCCAGCAGTATTTTCTACCAACCAGTGTTCTCAGGTGGTTTGTTGAAGTAAGAATTTGTGTAGTAGTCCCAAGTTCTCCCAACCAATAAATTTTTCCTTTCCAGTTTAATACTTGTGGATAGAGGAATGTTGAGAACTGTGTTTTTCTTTCTATGTACTGATATGTATCAGATAGGAGGGAGTGAAGAACTCCTAGCATGATCATCAGGACATTTCCCACAGTGCTGGAGGATCACTCTTGTCTGACATGGGACTGAACTAACACTGGAAGGGAAAAAAATTGTCACAAACACAGAACTGTCTGTAAAAGAGCAATATTGGGTTGTGGCTATTTTGTTTGTTTGGTTTTTGGGGTTTTTTTTAGCCATCTGAACAAAAAATTTGCATCTTGTTGACTTCCAGGTCTCAGCCTGCTGGGTTAATAAGAAGCTCAGGGCAAGACCAGCTGGGAGAGGTGCCGTTTCACAACCTGGCAGAGTGTGTTGCCACCTGTGGTTAGACCTCTACCGTTTAGGCATGATGCCCTACTTCTGGAAATCCCAAAATCTGCCGGACAGTAGACACTTTAGGAATTTCCCATCAGGTAATGGATTATCTAATCTTTTCGGATTTACTACCTTAAAAGTGATGATGTGTTTGGAAGGATAGCGTCTGAGTCACCACAGATCTAAGACGTGTTTAAAAAGGTGATTGCTTAAAAATGAATTTTTTTGGGGAATAAAACAGAAAAAAGGAACAATAATATGCTCTGTTAATATTGTATGCAGTAGGAAATTCTGTTTTATTTGCTCCTAGTTTTGATTCAGGCAATATGTCCCAGGTCTGGCCAAGCCAAGAGATCTGTTGGAGTTGCAGTGATGTTTAGGATTAACAGTGTCTCAGACAGCACAACACAGGAATGAAACATGGAAATGGTCACTTTTCTTAGCTTTTATAGTTATACTCTTTCTGCGCATGTTGAAAAACACAAATTTAATACAAGGTTTGAGCATACCTTAGTTTGAGTATGTCCTCCCACCTCTGCTGGGAGCACATTGTTCTCAGCGTGAAGCCGTTTGAAATGAACATTCAACACTTCAAACCATCGTTCTCTGCTCACAAACTTCATGGAATGGACAAGGTCTGAAACCCAAAGCTCTTTGGAACTGGGTGGAGACTGTCTTTAACTGGTTCTGTAGGAAATTTTCCTGGGATGCTTCAGAAACAGAAGTCCCAACCCTACTGTGACTTACATTAGTGTTATTAGGTGATTCCTTCAAATTCTTTCAGCGATATTGCTTTGGTGTAAAGGTACTAAAGAAGCGGGCTTAATGAAGTAATTATAATGAATATTACATAGGGGTTTAGAGCCCTCAGGCAGAAGTCTTAATATCATGGTGTAACACTTGATTTAAGAGAACATCTTGTATGTATTATTTACATCAGCTATTAGACCTGCTGTGCCAATGCCGATGACTGCAACCCAAGGGATTTATTACCACCAGATATGCTATTTATTTGGAAGAAATACCATGTAATACGTGAAGCTACAAAATCAGGTTTGAAATAAATAGATCTTAATACCAGATAAATGATGGATGGAGGGTGAGTTCAGACTGGCTGCCTGATAGATCAGGGCAAATGCTCTGCTGGATGTTTAATGTTAATGCAGCACAGCAGGGGATTTTTTTAGGATATCATCCCCAATCTCTGTCAGGTAGAGCAGTGATACATTGGCCTTCTGGAGTTTTGCTGCAGAGGTCTTCTGGACTTTGAGATATGTCAGCTCTTCTTGCGTGTACTTGAAGACACTTAGCTCTTTTTCATGTTCAAGTAGCTTTAAAAACTGGTTTTATTTGTTGATAAGACTGAAAGCTTAGGTAAGGATGAAAACAAACCAGTTTTGGCTGTGAATTGGCATGGGCACAGCAGTCATTGTGGAGGTCTCAGAGTTCAATGGGGGTTATTGAGATGACCTGGAATAAAACCCTAGTGATCTGCAGCTCCTCAAAAATCTTCCTGTGGTGGAAAGAGATAATGTTTTCAATTTGGTTTCAAACATATACTTTTTTTTTTTTTCCCTTGAATAACTGTCAAGATCTATGATCTTCCTATTGATATTTGTTGATATTCCTACTGATACTACTGACAGTTATTTCAGCACAATTTTTGAGGTAAGCCACCTAAGCAAGTTTATATCCAAATAAACCAGGTGTAATAACTGGAGGCAATATGGGAAAAGCCTGAATGTGGCAATGATGAAGTCCTGATCCTGAAGGTGCACATATGTTTGCCAAAAGTGCTGCATGAACGCATTTACAGTTCTGGATCTGGGGCTTGCGTGATAACTTTCCCGTGGAAATAATCTTAAGATTTTCTTCAGCCTGGCAGCTGGAAATTTCAAAATATAAGGGATTGATTCTCCTGAAAAATTTTGGTACTTTGGGGTTATTCCTCTCCCTCCCATCAATAAGACATGTGCAGTTTCCCCCAGAGAAGGCTGAAATGTGGTCTCGTTGCAACAATTTGCTGGCAGAGCTGTGTTTGCTCCCATACTGAAAAATTCATGCCTTTAGATGATATCACTGTGTCTGTGATGTGGATGCAGCTACCCTGGACGGGGAGCTCTTGTCTGCTTTGCTTACCTTCTTAAAAGCTGATGTTACCAAGCCAGCAGAAAAAGTCCTTCCATAAGCATCTGCTGCTTCCACCCTGGGAGCTCTGTATATGTAACCGTAGAGTACAGAGACTTCCTTATGCAGGTGAGGAATACTTTATACAGTAAGTACATTTTTCTCTAAGTGCTGCAGGTGAAATTAGTATGAAATGTGTAGTTTGCTGCTGTTGCTGCTGCTATTCTTGGCTGTAGTTTTTGCATCTCCTGTATGGCTGCTGAGGCCAGTTATTTCTTAATCCCTAAATGTAAAGGGCTTCTTGTTAATGTACCAGAGCTTAATTTCATAAAGGAGAATGCGACTTGTGCATCACCTTTTTGGTCCCCTAAACAAGAAAGCACATCTCTAAGTCTGGGGATGAATACACTGTGGCATCTAGGAACCCAGTAACAGCATGCAGTCTTGGAAAAGATTTTGGAAACAAACTGGGGCAAATATAGAATCATAGAACTGTTCAGGTTGGAAAAAAACCTTGGGATCATTGAGTCCAACCATCAACCCTACTCTACAAAGTCCTCCCCTACACCACGTCTAAACGGCTCTTCAACACATCCAGGGATGGTGACTCAACTCCCTCCCTGGGCAGCCTGTTCTAGTGTCTGACCACTCTTTCTTGGAAGAATTTTTCCCTAAGGTCCAGTCTAAACCTACCCTGTGTCAGCTTGAAGCCATTCCCTCTGGTTCTATGGCTTATTCCCTGTGAGAAGAGACCAGCACCAACCTCCCTATGATGTCCTTTCAAGTAGTTGTAGAGTGTGATGAGGTCTCTCCTCAGTCTCATTCAAACTAAACAGTCCCAGCTCCTTTAATCGCTTTTCATGAGATTTATTCTCCAAGCCCTTTACTAGCTCCGTTGTCGTCCTCCTCTCCCCTTGCTCCAGCACCTCCAGATCTCTCTTGTGTTGAGGTGCCCAAAACCGGACACAACACTCAAGGTGTGGACTCACCAGTGCTGAGTCCAGGGAGACAATCCCCTCCCTACTTCTGCTGAGCACACTGTTTCTATATATCACCATACATCACTATATGATCCAGGTCAAAGCAGTTCTCCTTCTGTTTCTGCTCTGGCCTTTAATTTATCACTAATTTTAAAAAATTCATTTATTTTCAGCACATGGGAGGAATACTGCCCACTGAGCTCCAGCTAACTAGCTGATTTATGGCTTACTTCCTATACACCCCAGTTTAATTAGGATGTTACTATTTCCTGCCCCTCATTACACTAACCCTGATCACCGACACAGAACTGGAAGCAAATTATTATCGAAACACCGAGGAATACGAGCTGCTAATTTGTTTTGGTCTCTGCTGGAAAATTGAGATTGTCCATATTGCAAAGTGCTTTACGGAGTATATTATATGGCCTGACAGAGAGCTTGGATATCTAACTGTTGCTTTTCAGAGGAGAAAGCTTTTGTTATATTATTAATTATGCATAACTGTATATATATTAATTATATTATCGCTTCCTCTTAGGACAGAGAATGGAATTCATGCAGGCAGTTCAGGTGGATGGGCTGCAGACCAGGAAGGCTCTTTTTTTATATCACGACTGTACATTATGGCAAAACACATGTTCCCCGCAGCCTGAAGGGGAAACAGGAGAATTTTTTAAATGTGTTTTTTAACAGAGGTTAAGTAGCACAAACCGAAATCCTGGTGCTGAGAAGACAAGTTGTATTTTAGTGTGTGTCAGCTGCCTGAGTTAAACCCTGGGTTAGCATGTTGGGCGATATAGTATCCTGGCAGTGTTTTTTTTTCCAGGAAAAGAAGCCCACAAAAACAACAACAACAAAAAGCCAAACAAAACCCCAACAAAATAGAAATAAACTCTGTGTCTGTGCCTTTCTTGCTTAAGTTTTAATAATAGCAAACAGGTCAAATTCACCATCTGCACAAAGGGGTTCCCAACGACTTGGGTCAAAGGAGTCCAGTTGACTGGTGGCTGGAGGGGACCTTTCATGTGAGGGTGGCAATGGCTGGGAAGCAGTGATGAGGAGGAGAGCCTGTGGTGGAGGTCTTGTTTGCTAGAGGGCTTAAACTGTGCTGATTTAAATTCAGAGTGCTGCTTTCTCTCTTGGCGATGAGAGCATTTGCCTCCACGAGCTCTTGGAAGACTCGGGGAGTTGTGGTGGAGCAATGTGGATGAGTTGCTTGGAGCTTGAGCACACGAGGTGAGGAAAATCTCAGCATAAAAACCCCGGAAGAATAAGAACTGGAAGAGTAAGTGGCTCTTGGCATATTCAGAAAGGGTCCATCCTTGTGATGCCTTAAAGCATGTGCAGTGTTAAGACGGTGGATGTAGGAATTAAATTTTGGGCAGCAGTCCCCTGGGGAGACAATAAGTTTTTAACGAAATGCAAAGCCCTGCTAGGCTGGATGACACACCAGAAATGCCCCTTCTGGAATAAAGGACAGCTTTAGATTCTTCACCTTATATATGTGCAGGATATCCTTGTCCCTTTCTTTTATTTTTTTTTAAATGATGAAGGCCTGTTAACCATGTACAGCTATGATGCCTGTATGAAGAGGGGCTTCTCAACATGCAGAGTGAAAGATTTGGTAGTGTATTTGGCAATATATTCCTTTTTTTATCTGTTTGCCAAAAAAAAAAGGATGTTGTAAGAGATTTCTGAAGATTTTTAGGTGCCTGAAATTGTTAGATAATGGGAGTTATGTATCCTAATCCCATTTGTAAATTTTCCACTTGAAAGTTTACCCTTTTTGTCATCGAAACGGTGTTAAATGTTCATAGTACTGACCCAGACTTCCTTCGTTTGACTTCATTAGAAATGCAGACTTAATTCATTAACTGTGTGGTTTTTGAGATGTCTTTTGTGGGAGGAAGAGGTTTTATTCTGAATTAACGGCACCGCCTTCCTCCCTCGGTTTTCTATTTCTATACCATAAGGCTCTGTCATGTTTATTATTATTTTGCAAGGTTTGGGTTTCCTTGAACCTGAGAAAAAACTGTGGATGGGGGCAGGATTTGTGTATCCAGGACAATATAAGTGCAGCTGGTGGAGGGGAAGATGATGCACTGTGGGTCTCCAGCTGACAGCCAAGGTCCAGGAGAAACTTCTCCAGAAGTTGCTGCTGCTCTTTGAATGGGTGAGGTGCTTGTATAAATTGGTAATCCCATATAATAGCTGGTTTCTGACATAATGTCTGAATCTGCTTGGTTTGAGATAATTTTGGTATTGGTATTTGGGTTTGAATAATGTTTTGTTTCATATTAAGCAAAAATCTGCTTTGGAAGAGTGTTTCCATAGTTAAGCCTGTGCATGAAAGATGGGTTGAGGAAATTCCAGTTCTTGAACTAAGAAAATATGAAAGTTTCTTAATCTGGACCGGACTGTACCCTCTTATGTGAATATTGGCGTTATTATTTCTGTTCTCTACGAGTGAGTCATACAGGGAGAACCTCAGATTCGGTTTGAGATTCTCCAGATTGAGATAATGAATAAAAACAGCACAAGAACTTACAGGAAAGGGGCGGATCATGTTTAAACATTGCTCCCTCCTTCTAAGAGAGACTGTGTAAACTTAGAGAGTATTGGAAGTGACAGCTGAGATTAAACCAGGTCATCTCTTGTGAGCACTTTCACAATATCCCCCTTTCTGTGTCACCCTAGGATGAAGAGTGTGTGCTGCTGGCAAGCTGATCAGGGGAAGAGCCCGTTTCGAAATGAATCACTCATTGCACAGCAAACATGAGCGAGGACCTTCTTCAAGCATCTGTAAGAACCCCCTGTTCGCTTCTGCTGTTTACCAAAAAAAAAAAAAGAATAAAAAAATCTCTTTCCTCTAGAAATGCAAATTGTGGCCAAATTGCGGTTGAGAGCTCTTGGTCTGGATATCTTCCTGGTTTGTGTAGGACATATGGGAGTCAGGGCTGCAGTCTGCAGTGTTTCAAGTGTTTCATCCCTGAACGTCTGCTGCTCAAATACTTTTCCTTCCTGTAACTTTTTCCCTCCTCGCTCATTCTGGGCGAGCTGATTATGGATGGCTGGTGGCCGCAAGAGGGGACAGCATGCGGGGAAGGAGCATAATCATTTCCCGCAGGGAAGACTTTCTCTCTATGCTGTGGCAAGGCAAATAATAATAACAACGTTAATGACAGAGCAAATTTGTATTTGCACCTTCCCACGTGCAGTTGTCAGCTGTAGTAAAGAAATAATGAGTAAGACGGGTCTCCGGCTCCCTGTGCAGGCGGGTGTGGGACTCAGCTGCTTCCATCCCCACTGTGAATTTTTGTCTCAACTGTGGAATATCCTAATTTTTTTCCCCCTTTTCTAGAGGAACTTTTCACCTTAGAGGGCTTAAAGGGAGTGCCTTCAGTTTGTTCTAGAATCAACTGCAGCCACTCGAGGGAATACCCTAGTGCAACCTCTGCCTTCCTTTCAAGACCACCTTTGCCTTGCGAATGCTTCAGGTACATCATTTATCGCATTAAATACTTTACCAGCCAGGAAATTTTCCTGAACCTGTCACAAATAACTATTTTTTTGGGCTTCAGAGCAGCGTTAGCTTCTAGAAAGTTTGTGAACAAACTCTGGAGAAGTTGCTGCGTTCTAGATCTGCAGGCACGGTAAGCAATAGCATTAGAAGAATATTAGCAAAAGAGATATATTTTTCATTTTAAATTATACCCAGCTTTCTTAAGAAAGCAAATTAAATTGCATTTAACCAAAGAATACAGATAACAGTATTAAGTACAATAGAACATTTTAATTACTAAGGAGAACAAATGTACACGTCTGTAACTGTAATTAAAGGAGTGCTGCATTTGCTGCGCATTAGTGTGACTTGTGTGTCTGCAGTTCAGTAATTGATATAATTCATCACTTGTGTGGGATTTGACATTATGGTTACCATGAAGCTGTACGAGAAGGCAGGAATTCAGTGCTTGGATGCCAAACATTTGACAGAATGTCTGACCACTGATGGAGCATAGCCTGTCTTTCAATACAGGAGGGACATGGACCTGTTGGAATTGGTCCAGTGGAGGACCACGAAGACGCTCCAAGGGCTCCTATGAGGACAGGCTGAGAGAGACAGGGCGGTTCAGCCTGGAGAAGAGAAGGAGAGAAGGCTCTGGGGAGACCTTAGAGCCCCTTTAAATCCCTGAAGAGGCTTCGGGAAAGCTGTGAAAGGACTCATGATAAAAGCCATAGGACAAGGGGGAAGACACTGAAAGAGGGGGGGTCTGAGATGAGATCTGGGGAAGAACTTCTTCACTGTGAGGGTGGTGAGACCCTGGCCCAGGTTGCCCAGGGAAGCTGTGGCTGCCCCATCCCCGGAGGGGTTCAAGGCCAGGTTGAAGAGAAACCTGGTGTGGTGGGAGGTGACAGGTCCCCCTGCCCAGGGCAGTGGGGTTTGGAACTGGATGATCTTTAAGGTCCCTTCCAACTCTAACCATTCTACGATTCTATCACAGTTTCATCTCTTCAGTTCTGGCAGATATTCCGGCACTGACCTTGGAAACTTTTCTTACTTATCAATCTATACACATAAAATACATGCATGTACATATGCATAAATACAATTACAGCATTATTCTGACAGATGAACTTTAAGATCCCTTCCAACCCAAACTGTTCCGTGATTCTATTATTTGTCTTCATCATAGCCCATCTTCAGAGTCACAGTTTTGCTCTAGGTCATGGCACTGGAGGTCCCTGGTGCCTTCGTAGATGATATCCCATTCTAGTTTTACATTCTTAGCTTATCCCTGGGTTTAGGGATGTGGGTGACTCAGGAGCTTTTGTCGCTCCGAGGAGACAAAGCGATGCGGTCTTTGCTGAAATAAGGACCACAGGATACAGAAGGTGACTAAGAATGAAGAGGCTGAGCATATTTCCAAGATCTAGTCCTTGTGCTGTTTTCTCCTCTAGCTTCAGAATGCTCAGTGACAGTAATGAAGCCTTTAACTATGGAGAAGTCTGCAGTGAGAAGACAAGAAGCAATCTGTTTCCCATGTGCCCTATGACAGAAGAGGAGCAATGATCTCAAAAAATAACAGCAAGGAGGATTTCTAATATTAAGGTAGCTAACTCCTTCCCTACAGAGACTGTGAAAAGTTCTTTCCTGAAAGTCTCAGGGCAGTATCTGAGGAAACCTTTCTAAGAAACACCATCGTGGACCTTTATTCCTCCTTGGAAGAGGTGAATGGACTCTGTCATTTTTGGTCACCTTCTCCAGCCTGATTCCTGTGACCTCAGTGTGGCAAACCCTTCTGTCTGTGGGAACTACGTGGAAAACAGAAACCTATCCTGGAGGTTGCCTTAGAAATCCCTCCTGAGCAGGCGACGTAACTGGTGCAATGGACCCCTGTGTGCTCGCTCTTCACCTCTCCAAGGGAAACACACAAATCCAAGTAGGAAATGTTTCCTGGAGGTGTCACCAGCTCCCAGTCTGTCCTAGAGTTAAGAATATGTGTGAAAAGCTGGTACAAACTTCTCTTTTTCCAATCATCTTGAATTCGTTTTCAAGCACAGTTCACCTAGAGCCCATAACAGTACTTTGTTTATAAAAAATACTGAAAGGTGGGGAACTAATCTCTTATCACACATAACTTTACGCTGTTTTTGCAGGACAGGAGACATTTCTTACACAACGGGCCTGCTTTTCTTGCTATATCCTTTCAGGTACCAAAGAAAGTGGAAGAGCTAAGGGTAGCTGCTGGTTAATCATTACTGAGCAGCCTTGGTGTGAATGCACATTCCTGAGATGACCTGGCTGACTCTATTTAAGCAATAAAATGCAGCAGGGGGTGCTTTTTGAGGTGATTACTGCAGCCCTGGTGTGGGGTTATGGTGCACAGGACTGAAGGCTGAGTGACTTTAATCGCTGGAGAACTGTAAAATCACTGCCTGCTATTAGGAGGTGGACTTTGAATTTAAAAAAAGTGGCAAGCAAATAAAACAGGTAGACCTGACTGTTTGCTGAGGGTTATTGGCAGAAATGTGATTTAATTGGCAGCTGGCTAGAAAATACTATTTATGCAGAAGTACTAATAAGATTTATATTGCATGAAGGATGGGTTATAGTTAAAATATAACCAAGAGATATATTTGATTTTGCAATACTAAGTTAGCAACCTAAGCAAAGTTGTGTGCTAAAGTTGTATATTGTATTTGAGATGGTTTTATATATGAATTTCCTTTAATAGAAACCGCTTGGTGTTTTGTGCAAGTAGTGAAGCAGCAACAACAAAAGGATTTTTGTTTTTCCTTTGAAGCGCTTTAAAAGTGTCAATAAATATCTTATATTTAATTTATTTTTTAAACAGAGTGATACTAGGATGCCTGACAGGTTTAAATTAAATTTAAGCAAGTTTCATATCCACTTAATGCAACAGATTTAGTAGTAAAAGTAATTTGGTTTTCAGTGGAAGAAACATAAAGGGGCTAAGGCAATGCCTTGCATATGAGGCTGATAAAGTAGTTCAAAATCTGTGCCTGGACTTGAGAAAAACAGGAGAGTTTTGTTGCCTTTCAAAGGGTCTAAGACAGAAACAACATTTGTTTCCAGTAGCTCGGGTGGGAATGTGCCCGTGGACGTCTGAAAGGCGATGACTGGGAAGAGGAATGAGAACAAACCCTTGAATTTGCTTTGTGTGCCCGATAACAGGCAAAGATGGGTGGACTGGGGAGCAAGACTTCTTGTCCACAGAGAGCAAAGGAGAGGGCTTAACTCACAACATGGGATTTTGCTCCTTAAGCCTCTCTTCAGCACTGGAGAATGTTTCCCGGTTATCCCGCTGGGTTAGCGGTAACACCACTCCTCGATGTACATGCCCCTGATTTACTTTTATTTTTCCCTGCCTCTCTGCTTTCATTTTGAAACTTCTTGATTTTTTTCTTAAGCTCAAAGCAAGCTGCCAGCTGTCTTGGGACATCACCCTGAGCCGTGGAAATCGGAATGATTCATTAGCCTCCAAAGAGTGAGCTCAAAGCTTGAAACCCTTTTCAGACTCTCAGTAAATGACATGGATTAGGGGAAGGGGGATCTCAGTTTCCATCTCTCAGAGAGCTGCCAAATTCCCTTCTCCTCTCCTCCGGTTCTTATGCCACTCTTTAACATCTTGCATTAAAGAACATGACTAATATTTGTCATGTGTTTCTTGTCCCTTAGGACCTCTGTGGAGGGAGAAATACGTGCATTGTTTTGACTGGCTGTTTTAGTGGGTTTTAATATACATATATGTAAGTGTGTGTGTTAGAAATAGCAGGTGAGAACTCATGGAGTAGGGTGTGATTTGGGTCTGGTGCATTCTTTGCATGCAGGAGGAGTTTATTCCAGTTTGGGGCTAATTCCAAGGAAACCTTGATTTATGAAATGGCTCCGTCTTCACTGTCTGATGAGTTTAGGGTTGTAGCAGTGAGTAGGAGCTTATCTGTGGAGCGAGATGGTGTTGAGAACCTGCTGGCCACGTTTGGTGGCTTTTTATTCTGACTTATCATGGTCTGGGGACATGGGAGAGCATACATGATCAGGATAGGGCTTCTCCTGGGGGATACCTTCCATTTCGCTTCATGCAGAAGAATCCCAAGCCCGCAAGGTGAAGCAGAGCCCAGAAAGCCGGGTAGATACTGTGCAAAACCCCATTCCTGAACTAAACCCACGGTGTCGATGTACCCCTAAAAAAAGCTGGTGGAAAAATAAAGCCCATTATCAGATGCATGAACCCTGTGCTAAAAGGTGTCATCGCCACCAGGAAACTTTCCCCAGGACGTTATTTGGCTCATCTAGTCTTGCTATTTTATGACTTTATAATAAGAGAGGCAGTAATACCACCACGGGTACATACACCATACATCAGCCCACATACTTTGTATATCGCTGGCTCTCGTTCTCTGGTTAACTTACGGATGCTGCCCTCTCTCCCCGCGGCACTCACGAACCAGAGTATGTCTTAATGTGCCTCCTGTGCAAATTATTTTTGTTAGTTCAGCATGTCTCTAATAATCAGTCTCTATAATTTGGTTTTCTCCATTCATTGATTGCCCCAAATATGATTTTGCAATGCAAAGATCCCCTAGTCATAACTACAAAGATGACAGGCAGTACTTTTTGTAATCTCCATATTTGATGCATGAAAGAAGGCTAAATTCCTGTTTGAATAAACAACATAATAAGGTTATTGAGAATAAGACCATTACTATATAAAATTATGTCTAAGTGGCAGATATAATTAACATTGGATTGTAATTACACTAATTACAAGTCACATTAAGATACTCCAGTAATGACAAAGTGAGCACCCTATAATTGAATGGAATAAGCAGGGAAACATGCTGCTCACACTAATTACCTAAATGAGCTAATATGTCTTCAGAGTGACAGTCATGCTCAGTGTTATTACACAGGCAAGACAATTTTGTAAGTTAAAAAAAATTCTAATTTCCTTCCTTCCTTCTCTTCAGGACCCATTTCAAATCATCAGCAGCTTCAGAATTTCTCTCTTGAGCCAAAAATAGAGAGATCCCACAGTTTAGGCCTTTTCTAATTTTGTTCAGCAAAGTACAATTTTCAGGGTTACACTGTGATTTTGACGTATTCCTGCTGCTTTAAAAGTAAAATTTGGCTTGGTCTGTGTTTATTGGTAGGCTCCTTTGACAAGCCAATCCACTGTGATTTTTTTTTTTCACTTCTCTAAATTTGAAACAAACAAAATAATGTAACTTAAGCTCAGCGTGCTCTACAGCATAAAGCATACTTATTTTGTTGGCTCCAGAGTAACAAAAATGGCTTATAACAGTCTGGCTCCAGTTGTGCCCTTGAGAGTGGTAAAATTTGAATTATTCAAGGCAATTAGTGGGAGCATTGCAGTGGAACTCAAATTTCAGCGCGAGCTTCTAAGAATAAAAACTAATATAAGAATAGGAATTCTACATATTGTGGAAAAAATGCAGATTACTTTTTCCTTTAAACACCTCCAGCTGTCTGGAGCTCTGAGTTGGGAGGAAAAATAACATAACAGACACTTTAACAATCTAAAAGAGTTTGCTAAGAATTAAAAAATAGAGCCAATGCACTTCATCAGATTGTCTATACTTCCAGCTCCTCGGAAAGATTTATTATTATTATTTTTACTTTATGTGTGGTTTGATTCTCCCAGACCCAGAGTACCAATGATTCCCGTTCTTTTGGTGATAGCCAAAAATCTGAAGCATATGGTTTCTTAGCAATATTTCTGACTGTTGTTGTTTATTTTTATCCCAGGGCGTAGGAGGTTCACTCGCAGAGCACTTCAGTGCCAGCACTTTGATGAACTCTTTTCCTGTCGCCAGGAACGCCACGAGTTTTTAGGAAGCACTTCAGAGGGGATGAGGAGGTAGTTGAGTGGGATGGTGTCCTCAAATGTAGAGATACGTCAAAGCTGCTTACGGAAAATGAAATGTAGGGATGTCTTGAAGGCCTGTCCTCCCTCTTAGAGAGTGGAGAGGTGAAAACCAGTGATGAAACCATCAAAGTTAAGGTCAACAACAGCAACAACAACAAAAAAACTGGCAAGGAAATTAGGCAATTGGTGGTCTAAAAAAAGATGAAGTCATACTGTTTTTTAAGTCTTAGAAGAAGTAAAGGAGATTTGCAATGTTCCTTTCCTTGGAAGGTGGTTTCTTAGCAGAGCTGAAGATGTCCAAGTGGAGGGAAGTGGAGGGAAAGAACCTGGAAGAGAGTTAGGGGGAAGGGACACCTTCCTTGGAAGTGGCAAAGCAGCTCAGCAAAGAGAACTTAGAAAAAAAGGAGAAAAAAAAAAGGAGAAAGGGCAATGGGAGGAGCACAGGTGGCATCAGGAACTTCTAAGATGACAGAGGCTAAATACAGGTTTGTGCCATTAGGGGAAAGAAGAGGAGAGCAAATGTTAAGGGGATGTGCAAGGAATAAAGAAGAAAAAGAGGGATTGCGAGGAGTTTTGGAATTGGGGCTGGGATAGGACACAGCTAGTAAGGGAATAGGAGTGTTCAAGGAGGAGAAGTAAATATATTTCTTTCTCTTGGCCTTAAAGAGATTATACAGAATTAGTTTAGATACAGACAGTGTGTTCTTGACAGTGAAAATTTTATTTGGCTTACAAAGAATCACCAGTTCAATGGACCATTGAACCATCCTTTATTATTCTTCCAGGTTTGAGAAGGAAATAAAGGATAAAGTCCTTGGTCTGCTTAAAACCTTTCATCTGGAGTCCACCTGAGTCCTGTGTTGCCGTATCTCTGATCACACAGATTCATTCAGGGACTGTATAAAAATGTAAATCCTTCCTTGTGAAAGATGGAAATGTCCGAGTTGATGTTTACCTCACACCAGGAGAGTTAACAACACATTAGCAATCCAGACTATCTATGATAACATATCAAGAAAAGAGATAAAATAATATCTGAATTTATACTGGCAGCGAGGCTGATTCATTAATCTGCAGGCATGAGGCAGATATGTGTTTTACAACTGTCTAGCAAAATGACATTGCTTATTTTAATTAATTGCTCATTTGAACAAATAAATGAAAAATTGTTGCCAAAATATAGACACACATTTAAAAAAAGACCCCCGGTAACCAAAGTTTTTTTGATTGAAAGCATTATCCATAAAAAGTTACCTGAGAATTGAAATTCCGGAGAAAATTGCGATTTAAATTCTCAAAACCATCAAATGAATAATTTTAACAGATTCTCAGCTCTTCTTAAACAGATGACTGTGTGTTTGCAACTGAATGTTTGATAAATGAAAAGAGACAAAATGTTCTACTTTTCAGCACATTTTTATCCACAGCTGGTGCACAGACTGAGCCTGAGTGTATGTTAGCTTTAGCCGTGATTTTTCAAGTCGAGGTTTACTATATTTAGCTCCACATATATTTAGAATTGATGGAAGTAAATTTTTTAACTTTGGAAAAATGTTGCTGAGCTGGACTTTGGTCCAGCTGAGAAAGATCAGTGGCGCTTCTTGTTCCTGTGTCTATGACGTTGGGAATTACTGGCTCCGGGGACTCCGGCCGAGCCCTGGGAGAGTTTTTCATCCTTCCTAATGGCAGAGTGAAGCGATCGTGAGACATGCTCCCTCCTTTCCCGAATATGTACACAGTGTCCTACACCCAGTTGCATCCTGTTGTACACGCCGTGCTTTAATATCTTGGTAGCAGAAGGTATGTAACTGCTTATTAAGATCATACAGTATGTTTGAGGCATATTGCACACAGTCGGGAAAAATAAAGATACCTGGGGATTTGCTTAAGCATTTTTAATAATGCTTAATATGTTAGGAAGTATTTAGCTTGGCAGAAACTTTTAGTGTATATTTTTCTAAATGGCTGTTTGCCTAACTAGTATGATAATAAAAAGGCAATTTCATATTCCCATTCCCATTCGGTAGGTGTGACTCTGCTTACACACCTGCTGAAACATTCCTTGAGTCATCACGGTAATTAAGAACATGCTTAATTTCATGTAGATGCTTTATATATTCCCTATTAAACATGCCCTTAACTTTTACAGTAATAATTGTTGCATACATTCTGCTAATGACTTTCTGTGGAGGAGTTTTTCCACGTACTGCTTGCACTTCCATTTGTAAAACGGGGTCCCGTTGCATTTCTAGCTACTGATTGTGTTCTGCTATTGGACTCGATATTGGTAGCTATTCTCAATTTGCTAAATGCTGTGGAAGTTCTAGCTTCTGAAAATATTATGATAAAGCCGTTGAGTAAAAAACAGTAGTTGAATGATTACAAAATAAACTGCTCAAGGCTCTCGCCGTGCTAATCGAAACACCAAAG
Source organism: Thinocorus orbignyianus (assembly GCA_013400375.1). Classification (NCBI taxonomy): domain Eukaryota; kingdom Metazoa; phylum Chordata; class Aves; order Ciconiiformes; family Thinocoridae; genus Thinocorus; species Thinocorus orbignyianus. Next base: position 495,124 of record VXBW01001548.1, read on the forward strand.
TTAATTTAGTTGTTATTTAGAATAGCAATTTGTTTGGATCGGCAAAAGTGTAGTTCTTACTGCACTCAAGATAAATAACAATTGATTAAAAAAAAAAAAAAAAAGGAGTGATATATTCCCATTTGATTATACCAGCCTGAGCACAATAATGCTGGACTGAATAGGGAAAATGGAAGGTTTGGTGGCACTTCACTGTAGTTCACTCACTATGTCTCTGCCAAACTCCTTTAGCAAAGGTGTTAACGTTGCCCTGGGTTGTATCGGCATTTACCGTCAGGACAGCAACCCTACAACTGTCTTTCTCCTAACAAACTCTTCACCATGTTTTCTTAACACTGAGACTGCTGTAATGTGCCTTATCTATAACGTGGTGTAACAGCACCTTTGGTATTGTAAAAATACGGAGAAAATTCTTTTGTGGTCTGTGCACGTTCACAGAGCTGCTTTCAGCTGGGCCTCTCTTTGGTCTGCTTGAGGAGCACATTGTCCCCATTCTTGCAGTCATCCCCACCGTAGCTTTTCAGATTGCATTTGATTTTAGGCAGCAGCAAACACCAAAGAACACATCAAGCTCAGCAGGGAGGGATCTTAACCTGGGCAAACTCTTGCTTCGCTGAAGATGTGAATTAAGGTGGTGATGGCCACAGCCTGTGCTGTGGAGAAGACCTGCATCTGAACTACCTTTGGCAATATAAATAATAATCCTCTCAGTTTACTCTGTAATTAAATATCTTTGGTGAGTCATTTCTTTCACATGATGCAAATATTTACAGCCTGTAAAGAATATGATACCCAAGGAAGAAACAGACTGTTCTGGTTAGTGTGGAAAAGGCTAGACATCTGAGAATGAGAAGCTGGGGAGATCGTATTTGCTTAGGAGAACAGAAAGACTTTGATGATGCAAAATGTCCTGCAAAGCCAACCCAAATCCTTGCTTTAAGAAGCTCAGCTTTGGTTTGAGCATTTATTAGAGAAGGTGATGACTCTCTAAAGCTCTGTGAGATGCAAAAAATGTGCAGAAGCATTAGGCGCCTGGACTCAGCCGCTCTGCATTGCAATGTCTTAGTCCCTCTTTGGAGCTACTGGCCTTGAAATTCTGTGTTTCTCAGCCAGATATGAGTTTAATATTGCCTTGCTGATGGACATGGGGTCCTATGAGAAGAACAGGTCTCCCGCTCTTTGAATTCCCTGCTCCTGTAGCCTACAAAGCCAGCGGGGCTATCCCTTGTCGCTCCTCTCCACCAGCACCAGCTTTGGATGTATTGAAAATTAAGAGGGAGAAGAGATGGATTTGGTTGCTGGAATGCAAAATAATTTGATCTGTCTCCGTCCTTTCTGAGCCGGCAGAGCTCGTGATTTATTTTGAAGAAATCTCGTTCAGGTTTTAGAGTAAGCAAAGAGAATCCATCTGGTGATTTTACAGCTCACAGACTATGGAAGGGACTGGATTGACAGCTTTTATAGCTCTGTTGTCTCAAGATCTGAAAACATTAAAAGTTTTTTCATTAGAGGAAAATACTGAACAGGAAACAGCCTACACTGGGAATCCATATTGCCTAGAAGGGCAGTTACTTGCCAGTTTGTTGATATAATTCAGTAATTTTAAAATTTACATTTTTTTTTAAAATAAACAACTGTGTGATTAAAATGTCAAATCTGATAATTCAGGCTTACAGGAAGCAGTGACCAAATTAGTTCACTAAATAATTACCCAGCTCTCGAGGAGTTTGAAATGTTTGTGCTGGGGCTGAAGTTGCTTTGTGAGAAGCGTAAATACAAGAGATGGGCAGGAATCTGACTTTATGGATTTCTTCTCAATCTGGAAGTTCAGTCAATCACTTCTCCCCGTCCCCATCCTGTACAATAGTTTGTCTGATTAGTGCCAGTTGCTTATCACTGCAATTAATTTATATAAATTGCCTCCTCTTTATTTTAATGTAAATCCCCCAGGAACAGAAATATTCCCCATGTGGTTTGTCGTTTATAACTGACTCTCTAATGTAGGAATGCTACAATAGTATAAAATCTGAAACTTGCTGAAATGACTTTGTTTTTACACCATTTTTATGTGTAATGAATCAGTAGAGGCACTAACAGCAATTTGGAATAAAAGTACAGGCCTTGCCAAATGAAGAGTTTAGGGGAAGTAGATATGAGCTAAAAGCATCAAATATCTTGCCAAACAGTGATTGTTGGTTCTACTTTTAATAAAAACAGTTAATTTACAGAAAGCAGGATGAAATCTGAAAGGGAAGGTTGTTTTTTTTTTTTTTTTTTAAATTGAAAAACTGTGAGCTTGCTTATTAGAAACAGTTATTAAAGCTTTAGAAGTTATAAACTGACAAAAAATGAGCTGAGCTGAATCGTGCTGTAGATGAGATATAAAGGAAAGGATGTTTTGTTGTTGCACATATGGCTGTGTGAAATGAATATAACTCTTTTCAGCCATGAAACTTAGAGTAAAGGTGATGGTTGGGCTTTTATGCATTTTCTTATTCATCCTTTTCTCATGAAAAATCTGGTTCCAAGGCTTGAAAAGTGGCAAATCCTGTGAAAGGATGGCCTGAGGAAGGAAGTCTTTGAAGGTCCCAGTTGAGAATGTGCTCCCTGTTAAATCCATTGACTGACTGTTAGCATCCCTTTGTTACCATCAATAAATAAATAAATACATTATCTTGCACCAAAGCTAGAGGACTGCAAGATAGCATGAGGTGCCAGGTTGTCTAGCCTAACAGGACAGGGATTTCAGTGTATCTTTTGTTCCTCTTCTTGAATTTGGGGCTGATTGAGGACTTTCTTTCTGTAAAATTACTTGTGGAATATGTATTTGAGGCACAACTTGGTTTTCAGTGACCCAAGACAGAGGCATATCTCAAGCCTTTAGTTTTCCCAATATTTCATAATCCCATTTCTCCTCTTCTGAAATTTCATGGCAGCCTGAAATTTTAACAGGACATTAATGGTACTTGCCTATTCTTTTCCTTCCAGTTTCCTCCTAGAGTAGAAGGACGGAATTAAATCAACCTTGGCCAGTTTGGAACAAGCTCTGGCTACCCGTTTATTTAGCAGGGTCACTTCAGAAAGTTATGAATTCAGTACAGATGTTGACAGCCCACGTCTACTTTCTGAAATCTGTTTAAATGGCTTTAGTAATAAACAAAGCAATGTAATAATATGCAACAGCTTAAAGCCAGAATTGAGTGACTGCAGCCTTTATTTTAAAGCTTTCGTTTAAGGACACAGAAGGGTGTTGTGAAGGGACCAAGCTATTGCTGCCAGCTAAGAAGTTTCTGGAGGGAATGCCTGCCTATTCCTGTGGCACAGTGAATTCCTGGTGCTGACTGTTTTGATGGAGCTACAGCTGAGCAATACTTTTTTCCATACTGGTCAAGTTTGGCAGGAATTTTTTTGGTAGATAGGTGCTGCCTCCCAGGCCATGGTGGTAGGCTGCTGGTTCTACACCACAAATCAGTGTTCAGCTGTTTCTGGCTAGTTTCTTCTCAGTTTCTAAAATTCCTCTTTACTGGCAATTTAAAAAACTTCGGTTGTGTAGTTTATACCATCTCTGAAGCTCATGTCAGAAGAAATGTATTCAGATTCTATGCTAAATCCAGAAGCTGGATTTGTGTTACTAAACTAGAAATAGCATTTTTATCGAATGGGACTTCAGCTGATATCTACTGCGAGCGTATTCCAGGACCCTGGTCAATCTATACTCAAAAGGGTAGCTTTCAAAAACTGAAGTACTTTTGGGTAGAGACTGTCAAAGACAGCTCTATCAGAGATATCCAGCATTAGTCTAATGAAATGAGACTATAAATTATGTCAGTGTGAAGTGAAACCCTTAGTTGTTCTACTGCATAAAATGGGACTGGCAGGATCTTGCTTGCTGCCATGTGATATAGATTCTTAATTATAACCACAGCTGAAATGAGTAGTCTTTGGAAATTGGAATGTATTCATATAAGCACTTATATTATCAGGAAATAGAAATAGTTTATGTATTTGTAGGGCAGCTATCATCTTCCTACTATAGGTTTTTGATGGAGACTTGTGCTGTCTCACTCCACTCAGAATTCAAAAGTGTTCTTTTGTGCAAGAACTTTATGGCAGAAGCACTATAATTTAATTTAGCGTAATGTCTTTAAAACAATGATGTTTGTTTTTTAAATGAATATTTTATATGTTGTGTTTAATTAAAATAAAAGTCTGCTACTGATCTAGGAAACGCAAAACAGACTTGAGTTCGTATTTATGAAGTGTAACAATATTGGCAAGGAACAACTTATCTTGTTTATGAGACATGCCTCCCATTACCGCTACAGATTGCAGACGTTTTATTGCTGAGCTTTACATGCTTTACAATTCAACAAATGTAGCGAAACTGTCATCATGAAAATAAGCCTATAAATGTAGGTTTGGAGGATTTTGTTTTTAAGGATAGTATTTACAGATCAAAATGTGTTGCCGGTGATTCTGCGTTCTGGAAGATTTCTTGCTTTTACATCCCTGTAAAGGCAGAGCAGCCCTGGGGAATGGTCTTCCAGATACAAAAAGGGAAACAGGTGAATTTTTTGTCTCTATTTTCAAGTTATGTATAAATGACAAAGCTTGGCTTGACTCTCTAGAAAGGGGGTTAATTAAATTGAGAAGGAGGAGGCTTGAAAAATGAAAATACTTTAAAAGTATTGAAATTATTAGCTTTTTTCTTTAATCAGTGGCATTGCAGACATCCTTCTGTGTCCTGTTCTGAGGTAAAACAGAACAGTTTTCTGCTCAGCAGTTTTACTTTTTTAGCTGAGCCTCTTCTAGCTAACTACATTCTGAAATTAGCAGCACATTGTTCAGAAAACTCACTCTCCCAGTGATGAGACCTGATTATCCCAAGGGATGGTGCAGTGAGGCCCTTGCTTATATTTATTGCTAGAACAACTAAGGGTGGGAGATTTCGTTGTTTGCTGCATTGGAGGGTGGGAAACGGAAAAGTGTCAAGGGGTCACACCTGTGGGGAGGAGTGGACAGAACAGTGGACCTAAAACTGACCAACTGGGGTATTCCATCCCATCTGCATCATGCTCAGTATAAAAGCTGAGGGATCAAAGGGTCAACTCTTTTTCTTCGATGGCTGACGCCCGAAGAGGACCCTCTCTGTTCACCTGCCTTTGATCCTGATCTGTGTGTTCCTGACTCCAGAGCTGGAATNTATGTCTAACTTTTTTTTTTCTTTTTTTTTTTTAAATTTTCTTTTTATTATTTATTATTTCATTATTTATTGATATTTTCATTAGTTTAATTTTTTCTAAACTCATAAATCCTCTTAAAATCTCTTCCTATCCTCTCCTTTTATTAGAGTGGGGAGGGAGGGACCGTCATCTGTCATTCTGATTGGTCAAAACTACGACACTCTGCAATGAGGACCGTCAGATTGAGAGCTGAGCTCCTGCTGCATCACTTTGTGGCTTTCACAATACTTTGCTCTAATTAAGGAAAGCACAGCCAGGTCAAAGTATGACTCAAAACTTTCATATTTTTCATTAAAATGTCTGACAACATTAAGCATCTCCTATATCCAGCCATTTAGTTGCATATGTTTCCAGGGTACTCATTAGTGTGAGGGATCTGTGCTTCCATAATAATAATAATAGCATTACAAGCTGAAGACTCGGCTGCAAGAAGAGGTGATTAATTAAAGCAAGATCCTTGTGATGCCAGCAGATATTATCCATTTTTCCTGCGGGAAAAGGTGAGGTGAGCAGTGAAGTGGATGGGCCACACTTGTACCATGCTGCATGAGAAGAACGCTGACTAAAATTCATTGCTTTCTCCTTGAAAGGTGCACAGTTGGTGCAAGAGCAAATTTGGTGGTAACTGGATGCTATGGGACTGGTCAGCTCAGTTGCAGAGGTAGGGTTTTATGAAAGATTGGTTGTTTTGTAATGTCCTGTCCACATTTATTCAATGGAGACAAAATAAACAAGAAGAAATGGGAGCAAATTCTGAGCATTGCGGTGCAGGACTGTTTTTTGAGACCGGGTGCCTCTCTTCTGCTCTGCTCCATCTCATCCTGAGCTTGTTCCACGCTGCCAGATTTCTTCTGAGGTTTTCAGACGACTCAAAATCCAGAGATTCATTATCCTCTGACTTACTCATTTTTCACATAACAATATTTTGACCAGTTTAATCATCTGCATGGAGAGTGTGGAAGTCTTGGCAGCTACTTGGCATACTAAGACAGATTCCCAAAAAGACCAGATATGCTTCTGAAATGTTGGAGAAGTGATGATACGTAATCTGCTTATTAATCACATAGGAGAACAGACAGAGCAATGTCTCCGCTCCTCACTTACTTCTCCCTGCCCTCCCCAAATCCTTTCTTGTCTGAATACCTGAATCACGTAGAATATAAATCTCTGCATTGTTTCATGTTTAATATGCTCCATGTCATCTTTGAAAAGCAAAATGAGTTTCCTAAGTGTTGTGCTTAGTTATTCTATGCTTTTTTTTTTGTGGTTTCTAATAAAGTTCTACCAGTACATTCTCTAAATTGATATAATTTTCAGTCTGAGCAGTCTAAGCTGTAAATGTGTAAGTAGTAAGCAGCTCTTTAGCTGCTGCATGCTAGACCCCTTTTTTTCTTTTTCCTTTGGAAAAATAGTGAACTGTGCGCTCAAGGAAGTTCTGTGACCTTTGTCTTCGTTAGTCATTGTAATGGTGATGATTTTTTAAGATTTCCCACCTTAAAGTTACAATATTTTTGCTGAAATAAAGTGGAGTACTTTAGATAGTTGGGCTCCTCTTGGTGGTAAATCCATGAGAAATCGAGCTTGTATTAGACAAAGTCAAATGCCTTTTCTGTGTGAAATGGGAGGCGGTGTGAAATAACACAACGTGTAGAAAGCTAGATATTATGTGTTCTCTGATGTCTACACAGACAGTCAAGTATCGGTGCAGAAAGTGATTATTCCAACATATTTCACATCCATATGTTTATTCCTCCTTTCTTACAAGATGGCAGCTTGCATGTAATGAAAAAAAAAAAAGTGCAATAGGCTTAGATCCATTGCTGCGTGAATACAGCAAGGTTCTTCAACGGGAGCAATCTTAATATTGGCCTGTATCAGAGCTGAACTGAGCCTCTGCCATGCTTGTTATAGAAATCTTCAATATTTGGGCAAAAGATTTAGAATTAGTGCCCAGAAGTGGAGTAGGGGCAGGCAGGTGGGTCACCACATGGAGCTGGAAAATATAAAGGGAAAAAAAAAATATGAAAAGGAGATGAGACTAGTGGAACGACTGACAGATGCTGTGTTATTTCCATCTCTCTAACTAGTAGCTTATTGAACTAGATAGGAAAGTACAAAGACTTGCAGTTCTGGGCTGAGGTTTGTAGTCTGTCTCTAACTGTTGTCAGTGAACGCAAATGCAACGGTTGTATTAAGCGCTACTTAGCCATAGATGGGGCAAAATTAGTTAGCTTTCATAGGTGCAGGAGGATTTTTTTGTGAATATATGACTTAATGTAGGTATTAGTTACCCATCAGGTAAGGATATAAAAGCTGTATTTGTAAATATTTTTCATTTTACTACAAAATTTGTTGATTTCTTTTTTTTTAATTTACAATAAGTTATAGTATCACCTATTGGTCTAATAGACCCCACTGTTAGATTATCATATAAGCTGCTGCTTTAATATAAGGTGGGTCAATTATAACATAACCTACTGTAAAGAAGTCTGAAAGCCTTAATGCTCACTCCGGAATTTATTATGCCAGATGTTTTCTTTTCAGATAAGGATGCACTTGAAATTGATGAATATTTCAGTCTTATATATTGCAATTAATTGAAGCCACTAGGCTTCATTCTCATTCTTTTGGCTAGCAGGTAGACACGTGAAGGTCACTTTTGGAAGCATTACAATCAATCAGCTAAAATAAATTGGGTGAACATTTCTTTATTATTTGTGTTCATAAAGTTATCTCAGTTGTGAGACTGCTAGGTAGCACTCATAATGCTCATTTGGGACACTCCACTAATGCTTCAAATAAATACTGTACGCTGCTAAAAGGTTTGTGGTGCCACAGAGGTTCACCTGGAGATAAGAAGTAATTTTTTACTCTGTGTTCATTTGGGCACAGTGCTTGTTTGCTCTTACCCGCGGGATGTTTCCCCCAAAACCAGCTCTTCTGGATAAATCCCTGTAAATTAGCGGGTTGTGGCCTGTTCGTGTTCCTGTGACATCTCCCAGGAAGCCAATCTCTTTGAACACAGCTCCTGCTTCCACAAGGATGTTCTCTCTGCAACAGGAATCTGACTGGTTTTCACCCCCTTCACTCTGGGTCCCAAAACTAGTCAGGGTTTAGACTAGAGCAGGGTGCAAGGTTATTTAACAAACCTTAATAAAAATCACAGAATCAGGGAATTGTCAGAGTTGGAAGAGACCTCTGAAGATCATCCAGCCCAACTCCCCTGCTAAAGCAGGATTGCCCAGAGCACATCCCTCAGGACTGCATCCAGGTGGGGCTTGAAAGTCTCCAGAGAAGGAGACTCCACACCCTCCCTGGGCAGCCTGGTCCAGGGCTCTAGAGCCCTCACCCCGAAGAAGTTTTTCCTCATATTCAAATGGAACTTCCCGTGTTCCAGCTTGTGCCCGTTGCCCCACGTCCTGTCACTGGGAACCACTGAGAAGAGTCCAGCTCCATCCTCCTTCAACCCATTCTTCAGATACTTAACAGCATTGATAAGGTGAGTGTAGTAAGTGTAGGGTGTAGTTTCAAAACTCTTGTTTGTTGCAAGAAAAATTTCAGTCTGAGTTAAGCTGTCAGAAGCTTCTGCTTTGTTTCTTTCTGAATATCTCAGTTGGAATCACTGGACTGTGCTTGGGGGTGACTGATCCATCTTTCAGCATCCAGCCTGGATGCCCTCCCAGCAGCCACCTAGAAAATATTCTTCTGCATCCCTCCCTGTAAGTAGCCACAGCCTCCTCATTCTTTTCAGTGCAAATTTATAACTTTTGTTTCTCTCCTCTCCTGTTTTGTTTTGCTTTTTTTTCTTTAAATTTCAACCTCTTCTTCTGTTTTCAGATGACGTTCCTGGAATTTTTGGAGGTTCAAGCCACAGAAAACAATAATATTTGTGTTAAGTGTTGTCTACGCAGCCTGTCCTCGGCATTTGTAGCTGTCACCTACAGTGGCTTTGGATGTGCTATTTGTTAGCAGTTCCAGGAGCACAACGTGGTGTCCAGAGATGTCTCCGATGGAAGCCCATTAAGTTTGGCAGTGGAAGCTTTTTCTTCTAATGTAGCTCTAATCTCAGCTCCAACGTCTCATATCTAAAAGAGAAGATGGGGAGCTTGCTTCCTCTTCCCTCATTTTCTCTGCTTCTACTACCTTCAATAAATTTTCTCCCAGGTTTTATCCTGGGGCTTTTATCCTGCTCTGCTCCCCAGGTCTGGCTGCTCCCCTCCCTCCTCACTTCTCTCCCCTGCCGATCCCACAGCTTCGGAGAGCGAATTCACAGCCACAGAACCCATTTCCACTGTCTGTCCTTCAAGCGTGCCTCCTGTTGGGGCATATTTTGTGACATTAAAGGCATTGGAGAGACCTATTTTAATTTCTGGTCCTTCAGTCCACCGGAAGATGCCTTGCTTTTATGTTGGCTGCTACAAGTACAGGAGCAAAAGAGCTTTTACGGAGAAAAGATTTAGAAGAAAGGTCTCAAAGATGGTAAAACTGTTCTGTTTACTGGCACAGAAAGTCACTTCAACTAGTTCAGTTTAGAGTTCTGGCAGCTCGTTAAGCTGCATAACGCAGGAGCTCCATGTTGCTGAGATGACTTCTGTTACTCTACGTGCCTTATTATTTACTGAAAGTATTCTTTGCCTGGCTTTGTAGCCCAGAGATGCCTCTTTACAATTCACTTTGCAGCCATCCTGTCATTGTGGACATTTTAATGTACCTGGATAGCAGATAAATGCTTCAGATTATGATTATTAACCCCACTGTCCCCAACAATTTTCTAACATAAATGGTTACCTATCCAAACATTTCAACATAAACTCAATATTTGAATGTTGTGAGGAAAAAGATATTTGTTGGGGAAGTAACATTGAGATGTCATTTTAAATGTTTGGACATATTTAAATTTGTCTCTGATGGGCTGTCAAGGATGGTGCATACTCAGGGTAATATTTACATCTCAAATGCAGATAATAATAATAAGCAAACCCTCCCACTTTATTCTGTCAGCAACACTTCCAAGTGTGCTGGAGCTGCTGTAACACACTATCATGCTTTCTAATGACTATAATTCATCATGTGAAGCTATCAGATTGAAAAGAAAATATTGCTGCATAGCGTAGAGATTGATAGCCATGGCTTGTTTATTGATTGCTCTGGAAGAATGAAAAAACCAAAAAAAAGGGAAAAAGATGAATTTTTTTTTTAAAGCTGATGGCACCATGATAACTGATTTCAAATCTGCCATTTTCTTTTTTGCAGTTCTGTATAACGTGGCTGCAACATGGAAAGATACAGAAAATATGGTGTTATGTTATCATGCAAAAGCCAACTTCACATTATTTTTCTTTCCATATGTTTTTCAGTGCGTTAAATATTTAAGACTGTGTCATCACTCTCTGAAAATGAGTATACCTGTCAGCTCACCCTGTTAGTCCTTTAAGGCTCCATCTTTCCCATACTTTGAAGAGTCTTGACTTCTGTGCCAGAAAGATCTTTTTTAAAATAAGAGGAAAGCTGTTTGAACAAACCATATAAAAGGGTAATGTACTTTTTACCTTAAGTAAATCGGTTCACATCTGATTTTCTTACTTCTGCTTAGTCTGAATTCAGATAACCAGATTTCTGGTTCCTGAATTTCACGAGCCCTCTGCTGAGGGGAGGACAAGCCAATAACGCTGACCTAGGACAGGTTAGTGAAACCTCAAATGAAACAAAAATTAGGGATGGGGTGATAGTAACATCACAGGAGATGTTACCAAATGGGTTATCCAGATCTGTTCATGAATTTGGTGCAGTGTAGGTCTCTCTTCTTCCCAATTTGGGAATACTTGCAATAGCGACTGAGAAAATTTTCCATAATTCTGAGTCACAATTATTGTGGATCAAATCCTGTGCATTATATACATCTTGCTGGATTCCAGTTTCAGCAGTTTTATTTGGTTCTGGATTTGGTAGCCATGGTTACCACCACTCAAAAGTATTCTCCACTTCTGAAAAAAAAAAAATAAAAAAAAAATAAAAAATGACCTTAATGTCTTTTTGTGAAAGTCAGAAAAGCACAAAGACATTTCCGAGTATCTGTATTTGTTAAATTCCAAATTGCCTTTCTAAAAATACAGTTATGAACTCCTTGGGAATTAGAAAGAAGAAACCTATTTCAGAAAGCACATTTTAAAGCAATTTTATGCTGAAATGAGTCCTAAAATTCTGGCCTTTTGTTCTTTGTCATGGAGGCATAAGGCAAGAGAAGGTAGTGATCATCCTTAGGTTACAGCAATCAGAATAAAGAACATTTTCTGATCTTCTTTCTACTTGAGCTTTTATTGACTTTAATGGAACTCAGCATCTTTCTTCAGTTGAAGATTCAGGGACTAAACCCTGTTCCATTAATACCATCATAATCTGTGGAGCTACTTAAGAGATAATTTGTTTAAAACTGTTCTAGCTCTATTTGCAGATTCAGATATGGTTTATAGGTTTTTAATCGTTTAATTCTTGCTTGCCTCCAAATCTGAAAATGATTAAATAGGCTAAGAATAAGAAACAAAATCGATGTCAGTGGTTTAATAGCGGTACCTTATAAAAAAAAAATAAAGTCCAAGCTTAATGTTTTGGTGATATTTTTCTATTACAACTTGGTTTGAGATTTGGCAGAATGAGTCCAGAGCAATTTGTAGTGGTGAAATTTGTGTCACTTCTCGTGCTCTCTCCTGTAGAATAGAATCATCAAATCATTTAGGCTGGAAAAGACCTTTATGATCATTAATACAGGCCAAGATGCTGTTGGCCTTCTTGGCCACCTGGGCACTCTGCTGGCTCGTATTCAGCTGTTTGTTGACCAACACACCTCCCAGTCCTTTTCTGCCAGGCAGCTCCAACCACTCTTCCTCCAGAGCTGTATAGGATTGTGACCCAAGAGCAGTACCCGTCACTTTAACACCAACTGAGGGATGTTACAAAACTTTCTCCCTCTTTTCGAGATCTTGGGCAACTGGATCCAAAGCTGTGTACTATAAAAATAGAAATAGGCCAAATATGCAGTTGGAAGGATATAATGATTACATTACTTTTGTCATATCATTAAGAAAATGTCATTTTGATAAATTCTCCTAAAAACCATGAAGCATTCGTTTTCATAAATGAGAAAGACATCGTATGGGAAACTGATGATTTCTGGCCTTTATAACAAACATTGAAGAAATTTTCTGCCCTTCTTCTGAAGCTACTGTCTTCAGAGATGAACTGTTTGAAGTTAGGTTTCTGTGAGGAGTTTCATGTCTGCAGGAACTGTTGGTGACATTTCCATTTATGCCTCGGGGGAGGTCTCACACCATGCTTCATTCCTTGTCTTTTTTTCATCGTTCCTATCAGAAGTTAGCCCTTTTTGCAGTCTCCAGGAGCAGGGGGAAATGGTGGTGCAAGAACAGTATACACTCTGTGGAACTGTATTTCTTTGCAATTAAACAAACCCTAAATTCAGTTATTTTGAACTTCGGAGGACTGAAGAAGAGCAGAGCGTTTTCTTGTATAAGGTGTAGCATTTTAGTTGGCTTAATTCTCCCTAAGTAATGTCTCTGTATATCCTTCCAGGGCCTGTGCACGGTATTGTCAGCCCCAGGATTTCCAGTAGATTTTTTTTATTTCCAAAATGAGGAATTGATTTGCTTTCTTTGGAGCTCATCTCCTTTCAGGAAAAACAGAGGATGACAAATCTTAGAAGGAATATTAATTGAAGAGGTGGGAGAACTTGATTCTGCTCCCCAGGCTGGTATTGTATGATTCAGCAAAAGTCATTCCATCAGTCTCATCGTCATGTTACCTAATTCTTTCTGTTACTGTGAGAGCCAGAGCATGAATGTTTGATATAGTCAAGGTAAGGAGAAAATTTTATATTCTGAAGAGCCAACAGAAGTTCCCAATATTGATAGTTTCTACTGAATTGGTTCATTCTACCTTGCTCGCTGTAGTCTACACTCATAAATGGCACAAGTTGGGCTCCTAATAATTACTCTACATACTTATAAAGAAAATAACCATTTTTGCCACTTTGACAGAAATCCCCACACGTGCAAATAATGTCGGCAATACTTAAGAAATATATTTGAATAAATCAGCTTTCAAAGACATTCCTGTTCGTCTATCTCCCAGCTTCACAGTCCCACACAAGGACCTCACCACATCTCATTTCGTATTTCACATGTTTTTGACAGCAAATGAAATGTCCTGAAACTTCAAATGGACTGATTTACTTTGTTTCCAGCTATATTTCAAGCAACTTGGTGTCTGTAGATGGTTTTATGGTGTAAGCTAATGTTGTCAGAGAAATGCAATTCATTAACGATTTGACAAAAAATTTAAAAGCCATTAAATCAGAGGGCAGCAAGTTGTGTTGTCATGATCTCTACTGACGTGGGACATCTATGATAATTTAGTGAGGAGGTTTGTGATGGAAGAATACCTTCATTGGAGCCTTTCCTCCAGTACTAAATTCCTTCCTAAATGAAGCATATGGGGGTAACACACAGTTTTTCGACATATAGAAAAGAATTTTAAAAATACTGCCTGAGTAGCGCTGTGCAGTATATTCTCGTGTGAGTTGTATTTTATAGTATTTTTAAAGTATTTTCTTCATATAGTAATACTGTTGCGTCTTTGCTAATACCATGTATGGCTGGGAAAGTGAAATTTGCATTAATAATTGGTGTGAAAGATCTCAAATGAAGTTATCATCTGTGCTTTTCTAGACTAGAGAAGTGCAGCTAAGAGTGTGAATTTTGTTTTCACAGTTCTGCATGCATAGCAATTAAACCAAATATACCAGGATTAATGAATTATTAGTGAATCTCCACATTTTATTATCGTTATCTACGGTGGCTGTTATTAAGTGTTATTAAGAGAATGTTGCTAAAAAAGTAAATATTTCTAGAATCTAACATCTTCAAGGACTATCACATGAAGAGAAAAAGTACTAGAGCAAGTAGTTTGACTGAAACATTGAAAGGTTTTGGAAATATATATACATATACACATATATGTGCATGTATATACACACACGCCCGCCCCACATATATATAGAGAGAGAGATATTACTCTGGTGAGTTCCAAAAATATGTTAGTTAAAAATAAATAAAGCCAGCATGTCCAGTCAAGGATTTGTTTTAAGCAGAAACTTTAGCTCCCAGGACTTAGTTACTTTTTAATTTTGTTTTCATACTACAAAGAGCAGCCTTTGTTTGCACTCAGGAAGAGCACCTGTGGAATCTTTAAACATTTTCGGGCATGTTTTAAAAGCTCATCCTTGTGGTAAAGATTTAATCTATCAAAGTGGTATAAATAATGTAGACATAGCCGTAGGTGTCACTTCTTCCCCTTGCAGGTCGGAAAATAACAGAAGTATGGCTCTGCTGCATGTTAAAATATTGCTCAGGCATAGCAGTGACAGGATCCTGTGCTCTCCTTGAATTATAGGCATCTAACTATTTATTACTGATTATTTCTAAGGTCCAAAACCGCATGTACAAACCACCAGGCTTCTGACCAAGATGAAAATATAAATAGTAAAATCGTGTCTTATTAAAAACCAAAAAAGAAAAAAAAAAAAAGTCCCACGTCTACCTCTAAAGGTTTTGCTTTTCAAGTAATTAGAAAAAAATTACTCAGCGGAGGTTAGTTGATTTATGTTTGACAGATGACACATGGCTTGATGAATGTCTCTTGAAAGCTAAATCTCTCTCTAAGACAAAGCCACCTTTAGATTTAAGTAAAAAGACCTACAGTATGCAACATAAAACATGCTTCTGTTCGCTTATGAGGAATTCAAAAATATTAATGCTTTGCCAAAAGTCTGTTTTCAAAACAGAATCCAGGAGATCAGCCGCAGTTATTGTAACGTACCTGCACCAGAGCAAGCTCTCAGTTCCTGCAAGGTCCTCTTGGTGCTGGAAAGGCCATTAATTAGAAAAAAAACACAACTCCAAACCCTTCCTTCCCATTTTCATTAAAAATTTGTCTTCTGTGTAACATCTTGAAAGATGTCTTTTGTCCAGGACATTGATGTATCGTGAATTCAGATTAATCTAATGAGTGTAAACTTAATTATTTCGTGCAGTCCTGCACTTATGATACTACTTAGATTCAGAATGCTGTTTTCTACTGTAGACATGATGATTGAGAAAGAAAGATGATGATTTATGGGTTAACGTTTCATGTGAAAGTACGACTGATGAAGTGCTTCATTAGTTGCAGGGCTTGCTTACAGTCACAGCCAACAAGGCACTGCACGTGTAGTCTCCCGTTTAGCTCACCCTTGTAAAATATGGCATTTCTTTCCCTCAAATAGTTTTAAAATACACGTTGAAGAAGTTGGCTGCTGCCAACGTCCCGAGTTGAATAAATATCATTCTTTGTATGTTTGCCATATTTAAATGCTCCAGCAGGGTTCCCAAACTGGGAGCTGAGTTTAAAAGGTAGAGTTCAGTGAGTCTTTTGGTTTATTGGAAATTGTCATTGGTTTGTGGGAATGCTTAAGAGGGCTTGAGGTCTCCGCTGGGGCTGTGGGACAAGAGGAAAGAAGCCTTCAAAAGAGGGTGGGATGAAGGGGAGAAGCTAGTGATGGATGTTCGGGCACGTATGGGACTGTTCTCACCTTCTGAACTCATGGTACTCGCCAGAACCAGATCAATGTGAGCGGAGAGCCGACACTTCCCCACATATCTGAAGCAACTGCAAGCCTAGACATTCCAGACACCTGCTCTTTCTTTAATTTAGTGTTTTGAGATAACTGGGATTAGGAAGGGTGTTGCTGTCGTGTCTCATTTGCATCACCTTCCTTCCAGGCTGCTGTGGTTGGGTTGGAGAGGTGGCTCTGGAGGATCTGCTCCAAAGCGACAAGTGTCTCCAGGAGGAGTTTCTGTGTCTCACCCCGGAAAACTGAGCTCGCCCACCTGCACTGCAGCAGTCCTGAGGGCTGGCTCTCATCTGTGAGGGTTCAAAAGGTTCAAATCTGTAGCAATGATTCATGAAATACGCAGCTGAGACTTTTATCCTTGTAAATCTGTGGATATTTCTACACACATGGCTTTGGTGTCTGACCAGCCCAGTGTTAAATGTGCACATTTTGCAGTGTGGAATTTTCCACAAATGCTCTCAAAAACTTGCAGGGTGAAGGTGTGACTGGTCAGAAAACCATCGAGAACGAGTTAGACAAGCCAATATGCAGCACAGTGTTGCCGTCACGCGTTCGGCAGGTGCTTCTTTGTCTCTTCCAGAGTCTCAGATTAATTCTTTGAAAGCTTTCAGACAGATCTCCAGTGGTGTAGAAAGATGTACAAGGGAAAAGGGAAAGAGAACAGAAAAACTAGTGATTTTTTTCTGCTTCCAGGACTGTCTATGCGAAAGAAAACAACTGTTCTGTGGCTTATTGGGAGCATCCGTTGTTGAGGGACGTGGCACAGCTGGAGATGTGGTGAGACGTTGTGTGCTTTACCTTCTGCCTTTGGGTATATCACATGCCTGTAGTGCCCTGGTAGGGTCTTCATGGTGTATTATGGAAAGCAAAATGAGAGTAGGGGAGGTGAATTCTGCTGGACACGTTGTGGGGAGTCCTGTGTGGTGGGAGACAGCCTTCAGCCTTGCTCTGTTGTTCTGCTGAAGAGGTTGCATGTCCCACTCGGCCATGAAATCTGACCTCTTATGTATTCTGGGCCTTGCACAGAAGCATTTGTATGCGTAACATAAGGGGCTTAAATTTGTTACAGGTCGAACTGCAATTACTGGAGTTTGTCTTAACTCCACCAACGGCAAATACAAGTCTGTAAGATATTATGCTACCATCTAGACAAAAACCCAAAGTGAGGAACATTTGCTGAGAATGGTTAGAAATATCTGCAAGCGTTAGTGTGAAAGATTGGATGATTTTGGAGTGTTAAAGGCGTGGCAGTATTTAAATAGAAAGTTTTAGATAAAAGAAAACAGCAGAGAAATGTCTGAGGCCCAACCTGATGCAACACAAACGTTTTAGTATAAAAGCCCAAGATAAGCAATGGTACTGATGCTTGAAACTGCGTTCACCTCCAGTGGTATTCCTGGGGTGAAGTTTATCCCTTTAGGGTATAACTACGCAGAACTTGTTTATTTTAGCTTTTATGGATTTATCTAATCATACAATGTATCTCATCTCTGCCTCTGAAAATTAAAGTTTCTCCCTGTTTTTACTGATGGAAGTGAGCTTGAAAAGTTCATGGATTCCTGTCTCACCATGTAACTCTTCTGTAATGGAAGCCCATGCTGGCTCCAGACTTTGCATATATTTTAACTATTGGCTCTGTAGAGATGAAAAACTTTTATATCCCTAGAAAGTAATCTCTGTTAAACCTTCTAATTCCAGTAAAGTCCTCTAATTCCTGAAAACTTTTCTAACTCTCCTTTGGTTTCATGTGCCAAGGATTGAATTTTTTGAGAGGGAGGTATTAAAAACTGGGGGGAAAAAATGTCAGCTATATTCAGTTTCAGGTACAAAAATTAATTAGCCAAAGAATTTCAATTTTACTGCTGGCAAGTCATATTAAATTAGCTTTCCTGTGGGAAAAAGAGAAGTTCAATTAAAACAAAAGACCTGTGTGGAAGAGATTCTGCAAACTATTTCAAGATCAGTTTTCAGATAGGTGACAAATTAACAGGGATATTAAGATTTTATTCAGGTCCGCATTTTAAGAAACTCTAACTATACCAGTGTGCAAAAGATAAATAGAGTCAGTTCTGCATGACTTCTGATATAAAAACTAATGGGATGGAAAATTACTATGAAGTAGAAAAAGTGCCTAGATATTAAGATAATTAACACTGCTTAGCTGAAGTTCTGTAACAGTTGACTGACAACAGGAATATTCACTGTCTATAACCTGAGAGAAAAGTCTCTTTCATTACTCGGTGTGACAGAAGTGATTTAGAACCAGCAAAGATAATAGAAAGAACTGTACCACAACAGAAGGACTCGTATCCTCATTGCCTATTCCTCTCCTTCCCCACTTCTGCTTTATTTTTTTGTACTTTGGGTATTTCTTCTAATTTCTTGCAGTGTTCTAGTGCCCAGACACCCCAGTGCTGTTCAGAGCCCATCTCAACCAAGTGTTTTATGCAACCTAACCATATTTATCTCTTCTAGCCTGCAGCACTTAAGAAAAAACCTAAGTTCATAGCGGTTTTGGTCCTGACTTTTTCTCTGGAGGCAAATGAGTAATTCTGGAGATCCATATGGCCTGATTTAGTACTTACACTCTAAGAACTCACCAAAAATTGAAATTAGCTCATTTAGCCTGGAATAAGTTGCCTTTCCACATGTGCATCTCAGGTAGATGACGTTAACAAGTTTGCAAGCTCGTTTGATGAAGACAAGGTTTTGAAAAGCATCTGGGAGCTCCTCAGTGAAGGTTGGAGGCAATTTTATATATCCTGATGAAATCACAGATGGAAGAGAAGGTTTGCACAGGCAAGAGCAGTAGATTGGTGGCAGAGTCTGGAGGATGGTAAGGGAAGTTTGGTTTATTTTTGCTGTATTGGTCTGAAGTAATGTTCTGGAACCTGTCCTGCCATGAGTGCTTTCTCTGGCTGCATATTTAGTAGCAGTTGCTTTAATTTCGTGTATGAAAATAGATAAGAATATAATCAATGGCCTACTGGAACAGGCCAGTGTCCGTCCTGGTCCAGCCTTCTGTCTCTGAAAGTGCAAGAGGAGATGATGTTCAGGGAAAGAAAAGTCTGGCCACTGGAAGAATATTGAGAAGCATGAGCAGGTAAAATACTGAGATTGAACTGACTTTTCTTTTTTTAAATTTTTTTTCCCTCTAGATGCTGTGTGTCAAGAGGATGTCAGTAGTTCATACTGACAGTAGGTTTCTATTTGAAGCTGTTGAGTAAGTATTTTCCCTCTTGTTTCAGCTTAATTTTCAGTATTTTTTATGACTTCTGAAATCTTAGATACCTAATTATGCTATTGTAGTCTAACCAATTACTGCACTTTACCTTCTGTTTGGCCAAGAACCCATGCAGGGACTCCGTATGGTTTGAGTGCTATTCATTGGTTCATTAAGCCACAAAAAGTTGTTTGCATGTGTGAATCCAAGAAAAACAGTGCTGGGCTGGATGTGTGTCACTGTATACAGTGATGGAGTTCTAGTTGTCAGGTGTGGTAGATGCTATCCTTGGTCCATCCCCATAATCTCATGGATGAATGGACAGGAAGATGGATAAAAGGAAAATATCTTCACTTGAGTTAGAAGAAAAGGAAAATGTTTCAAGCACAGCTTTGGAAGCTGCAAGTAGAAAAGTTGTAGGTGACCTTTGGGCTCCAGCTGGCAATCCGTGGTGGAAGTAATGCTGGAAGCGTTGCCAGGGTGCTGTTGTGGGCAGGCACATGATGATGCTGAGCTTGTCAGCGGTCAGCTTTCTGGGGGGCACCAGGAGGACCTGGGTCAAGCTTCACTGCCATTATATGCTGGTCCCATCACTGGCATGGGTTGCTGCTAGCTGCACCCTGGTCCATCCCTCTCTGGGACACAATGTAAGTGTTGTGCTGTGTTGGGTAATGAGGATGGGTCATTCCCTCTATTGCAGAACCTCATCTCCAAGGAGATTAAGAAGATGGATGAGGACAAAGAGTACATTTTGGGAAACTGCAACAAAGGGGATGCCAAAAGGAAACAGGAAAAAGAAAAAAATGCGAAAAGGATTCTCTAAGAGTGGTTGTCTTGATCTCTGTGTGTGTGTGCTCATGTCTAATAACTGTTAGACTCAGAACTCAAGCTAGTTAGAGAATTTAGTAATTTAAAGTACTATAAGAAGGCCCTTGGCTCAGAGCAAGGCACAGGCTTTTGTGGAGACCTTGTTTACCCCGAGCATGCTCAGAGCCCTCCCTGGTTTTAGCACGGCTGAGCCTAAATTAACATTCCATTTTCGCTGCGTTGCAGACACAATCTATCTGCAACATGATATTTATCCGTACAGCTGGCAGCTGTGGTGTCAAGTGCTACAGATAGATGAGACCATTACTACGATACAAATATTTTCTTTTTCCACATTCACTCTGTGAAGCAGTCACACACAACACAGCTTGCAGCAAAATTGTACAAGATGAGAGTCAAAATTCCTCCTTCTCTCTCTTGTATAAGGGAATTTGGACTTTATATGATCCAGAGATACGGAGGGTGAGTGGTTGATTTCTGTTTTACTGGGCAGGTGGAATAAAACAAGTTCCACTTGCAAGTAACTAGCAAAAAATATACTTAAAGTAGGTATTCAATAATTAATATGGATTTGCTGTTAAGAATACTCCCCAGCAAGAACAAATCACTCATAAATGAAAACCTCCTCTGAAAAAAAATCTCTTTTATCTGACAAACTCCTGAATTAAGTAATACTTGGATGTTGAAAGATCACAACAGAGCTGGAACAAAAGAGAAAAGTCGACTGACTGTAAAAAAGCAAGTCATTCAAATGTGCCTGGCAAAGGGTGTGCTGGGTTTGCTGTCTTGAGCATTTTTACTTCATCATTCAGGCTGCTGTCATCTTCTGTAGGAAACTAAAAAGTCTTCAGACTTGTGAGCATGGGGCACAGCTAATTGGCTGATGTTTCCTTTGCAAAAGGGCAGGAAACCAATATGAAACAAAGCCCTCATCTTCCGTTTTGACAATGAATTTGTGCATTAACAGGATATTTCAAGTGTTTAGGGGATGAATTTTGAGATGAGGACAGGGGACTTTATGCTTATGCTGGAAACTGTTCTGGGGAGCAGGCACCGAGCCGGGTGAGAGGGTCTGGAGCCGGAGAAATGGAGAAGTTGATGTAGGATGTGACATGGGAGACATATGGTGGAAAGGAATAGGTAAACTGTGGTTTCTTCAAAAAGCTGGAGGAAACTTCATCATTCCCATGGTGGACTTCAACCATCTGCTGCAAAGACAACAGGTTGGGGTGGAAGCAGTTTAGGAGGCTCCCTTCTGGGGAGTGTGGCCCGCTGGACAAGTTCATAGAATCATAGAATTGTTTGGGGTGGAAGGAACCTTAAATATCACAATTATTTGATTATAAGAACTAGATTGGTTTATTAAACAAAAAAACCTACTAAGTGTGTTTTATTTTAGTAAAAATATATTTTACTGACTTATATTGGGCAAACTGATCCAACTGTATTGCTTTCTTTTTTTTTTTTTTTTGCTGTGCAAAGGGCATCACTTGTGCTTTATCTTAAAAGCTAAAGATGTGCTTGGGAAGGAAAATGCTGACATATGGGTTACTCATTGTTTGGGTTTTAAATTATTTTCTAAGAGCTAGAGTTCTTATAAACGATCAGGAAATGTATATCTAGCCCAGGTAATTGTACTATCCCTATCAGCTTTCAAGATTTCTCAAAAATTTGGAGCTGCATTGATTTAGGTGAAACCATGTTCAGATTTTGATCATACTCCACTTTTGTCCAAGGGACATACTCAACTTTCTTCTGTACTCCCTCTAGTGTTTAATGTACTGTATGACTGAAAATAGAAAACAAATACAGATTTGTGTTCATCCAAACCCAGTGAAAGAATTAATGTGATCTTTTCTTTCTTCTTGTTTAAGTTCCTTTAGGATTTTCTCTCGTGGGATTCACCAGCCCATTCGAGCTGATAGGAAATGTGTGTTATGTGTCCAGATGTGTTTGAAAAATTAGGGCTAAGCTGGGCTTTAAACATAAACAGCTTCAAACTTTGCCAGATATAAAATAGGAACAAGAACAAAAAAGCCTTTGCTGTCATTTGGTGCCTCATAATTAGGCAAAATTATCAGTATCTAAATTAATCTTATATTCAAGCGTATATTTGTTGCAGTTTTTTGCAGTAACGTTTAAACTCATGCTGGAAAGAAAGACCTGGATGAAAGCAACTCGGATTTTTCAGTTACATAAAACTCTGAAAGGCTTTTACAAATTGCTTCTGTGTGGGAGGCAGCTTGCTGCAAAGCTGTCACTTGAAACTTTATCAATCAGAAGACAGTACCGTTTCTAATTATGCAGATTTTCAAAGTAAAAGAACTTTTTCTTGCATGAAAATGTAGAACAGAGTCAGGTGAGATCTGGAACAATCTGAAAGATTTTGAAGAGTTTGCTGGGTTTAATTGAAAAAGCTTCAAAAAGCTTGCTCTTATGAAGAAGTATTGTATACTTGAAGTGTTTTAGCTTTCTTCTCTATAAAAGAAAAACCTTTTCTCTCCTTGTATATTGTACAAATCGTCACTGACTTCTAATTATCTCTCTATCCAGCAAAAGAGTCCATCTCCATGTATCCCTGAGTCTCTCTATAGTTGTGAAGATCTCCACTCTCTGCATTTCTATGGCCTAATTTAGGAGCCTTGAGTCCTAAAATAATAGGATCTTGTAGAATTTTCTGCCCATCAACCCACAGCAGGGGCAGCAAGTGCTGTGCTCTTTGCAAAGTGTCTAATAAATCCTTTCCTTGTGGAGACAGTTTGAAGTTCTCACCAAATAGGTAAAATTGCTGCAGACATCCTGATGTTTGCAAGGAAACCTCAAAACCTCTCAGCTGTGCTTTCTGGTTTGACTGTTACATGAGATGCCATGATGTCATGTCTCCTATATCTTCAGAGAGAAGAAAGAATGAGTTGAATTTTATGCTGCTTTAGCAAGATAGACGATCGGAAAGGAATGTGAATTAATCATGAACACTCCATTTTGCTAATGTGTTTTGTGATGGGAGTGAGAGAGAGAGAGTGTTTCCTTTTGCTCTTATACTTTTTTGGGTTGTTTGACTTCATTAGAAGTTGGATTATACTGTTTGTTCTCGCTCTAAGAAGCATGCATCACTAACATGTCATGTAGTTATGACTGATACGTTCTCTAAACCCTCTTCTCCAGTGTTTATTGTGCAACAGAGTTGGCACCACTACCTGTTGAAATTTGATAAAATCATGACTTCTACCAGAAAGACGCACTTCTGAGATTACTGTAACAGAATCAAGACGCAGTTTTCCCTTGGATTTCTTCTGGCTTTTCCACCAGTTACTTTTTTTTTTTTTTCTAGTTTTGACATAGTCTTTCTTAATTTCCTCTCCTCTGACAGCGCTGTCCTTTTGCTAAGCCTTATGTGTAAAGGTTTTCTGAGAAATCCTAACGACCCAGCACGGGGGTGACTCTAATCTTCTCCCCTTTCCTGTGCATGGCGTAGCTGGTAATAAAAATGATGGATCGCCTCCCTCCTCCTTAGGGCCTTTCACATGCTTAGGTGACCCACTGCTCATGCTCAGCTGTGTTAGGATAGGGTCACGGGTCCTTGCCCTCTGACTTTTTGCAGATTCTCTTTTAAGATCATTGTGAACGTGCCTTGTCTTTTTTTTTTTTGTTCTTTTTATGCTTCAGCCTGGAGTCAGCCTTCTGGCAACTTCTCTTCCCCCTAGTTGCTTTGTCTTCTCCTTTAGCTCTGTTTTAAATCACGTTATATTTCTGGGTTCAACACCTACAAGGGTATGACCTCTTCAGCAGACTTGAAGAATAGGCTATTCTGTGGGTTTTAGTTTCTCAGGGTCACAAGTGCTGCCTGGGAATAGGGCACATCAAAGTCAACTGTCCTATTTTTTGGCATTCAGACTGGAGACTGAAAAAAGAAATGTGGCAGTATCTTTGGGAATTTATGTCTTCCCAATCCATGAGTTCTTTTAGGTCAGTCAAACAAAAGTGCCAACTGCTATGGATGTGCTCTTTTATCCCTCCATCTCCTAAACTCCTGGCTCAGCTAAAAAAAAATAAAAATCAGGACTTTTGCAGATGTAGAGGCTGGTCTCCAAAGAGATTCTTGCAGTGCCAGAGATCACAATCTTTGCCTCTGCCCTTTCTTTTGTGCTCCAAGACCTTTGAGTGCAAAGACATTTCAAGAGAAGCTCATCTGAACACTGGCTCTCTGTTCTCAGGCTGGAAGCAGAGGTTCTTGGCTCCGTCTGTGTAATCAAAGGGAAAGAGAAGCTCTTCAGTTCAGTCCTGTGCCACCCTGAGGCAAGAAAAACTTTCACTCATGCCCTGTAGTACCTTGTGTGGAGCTAGCACATGGAGCTTGTGACCACTTGATGATCCACTTCATGATTTATTATGCATCCCTTGGTGTCTTTGGAGCAATCATGCTCTTACAAGAACCATATCCAGAAACTTCTTGACCTTGCTTACTGCTATTCCAACTCCAACAAGATCTGAGGGAGAGATTTGCCTCTGAGCTTGTTCTTGGCTTCTGAGCCCAAGGAAATATTGGTGTTCTTACAGTACTTCATAAGTCCATGTGGAAAGCAAATTCCCACCTCTTACTTACTTGTCTATGAATTATGCCTGGAAATTACCTAAACTTATTTGTAACTTGTTGAACATCTTGTGATCCATGGGTGTCTTCCCAGTGGTACTGCAGGAGATGGCTATTCACACCTAGGAAAGCCTCCAAATTTTATTTTCAAACTGCAGACGGTGAAGTGGGATTGACAGTTGCTGAAATTTATGGCATTTGTAGTCATAAAAGAAAATGTACTATTTGAAGTAGCTCCTCTACTGTGTTTGGAGTATAGGTTACACATATAGAGCATTTCTGATATTTCTGCACTACCCCTAATGAAGAAAGAAGAGGGGAATTCAGCATTTAAAGATTTGTAACTAAAAGAAGATCTCTAGAAGTTGCAGAATCTGCTCTTAAAATTTGCTCACTTCATTTAGGAAAATGGGGTGATTTAAAATGCCATTTTGAGATTGACATGAAAATTTGAAGACTGTATCAGCGACTGTTATGTAAATGGTTCTTGAAAAGTCTCTGGATCATTTACTCAGGGGCGTATTTAAAGCAGGAAACGACTTATTCATACATTGTTTCATGAACTCATACTGTGATTTATTTTTTTTCCCCCAAGCTACTTGAAAGGAAGCTCGAAGAATTATGAGTGCGTAGAAACCCGTGTGATAAACAAGGGCAGCGGAGTGGGTACGGAGGTGACATGAAAACAAAATCTGGGAATCAATACTGAACAAACAATTGATAGAACAAAGCAAGCGGAGTGAAATTGCCGAGCAAAGTCTTGACTTGGGATCTTTTCACTCTAAATGTCAGACAGTCTTTCAGGAATTTCACTTGAAAACAAAATTAACACTTCAAGTTAAGATGTTCTGATGACATGTACTTGTCTTAGCCATTGATCTACTGTTGCTTAGGAAGGATTCTGGTCTTTTTACAGAGTATTGTGTACTTATAATCCCTGGTGAATTATTATTTTATTTTTTTTATACTGGCAAGGTGAAGTGGTTTTAGTCATGAAAATGACTGCGATAAAACATGTCGGTCAAGTATCAGAGAAGGTGCCAACACAATTTAGGCAAGACATTACTGCCTGTATGGAGGGTAAGGCTTTTAGGCTGTTTTTTACTTGCACCCATAAAATTGTATGAGAAGGTCGTTGCAAGTGAATAACTGAGCATGAGGAAGCACAGAGAGACATGAACTTGGAAAGGAGACCAGTTTGACAGAGCTAATTTTACAAGGTTTATTTACACTGGCAGGCACTTTGCCTAAATAGGGTGCGGGAGAACTATTTAATTACTGAATTTCCTACTCTCAGGATCTTCTGTAACTTCGGACAAGTGATTTAACCCTTAGTTTGACTTTTTTCCACCTGTAAAGAGCAAATGTGACTCTTCCCCCTTGCATAAGGGAATTAGGAAGGACAAATCTACCAGCCACTGGGAGATACCCAGATACTTCAGTGACGTGAATTGTATGATAGACTTGATAATAAGCAAGGAGAGACTAATACAAAGACCTTTTCCAGTAATACTATTGCTGACCCCAGACTCTGTAATAATATGTTTGTGATTTGATTTATTCTTTCTAGAAATCTTTTTAATGTGTCTTTATTGCCACTGATTTAATTAATCTCTTTCCAGTTCTTCCAAGTTTGTCAGGATCATTCTGTTTATACTATCCACCAGCTCATAGAACCCCAGGATTATTGTAGTACAGAAAGGCTTTACGTTCTGTCCTTTGGTTACCATATTTTCTATTATTTTTTAAAAATACTTTGTTAATTGCCATGTTACTCTTAAAAAAAGTGTCTATGAGATACATGAAACCAACTCCTTGAAAAGTGTGTTGGTACAGAAATCATCAGAAAGAAAACCCTGTTGTTTTGGATGGGCTATAATTGCACAATTTGTGTATCGGGTTCACGTTGGAAGCTGTGGCCATAACAGAAAGGCACTATGGCATATGTTCTGTTGGCTGTTTCTGTTCCTGTGAAATGGTAATTGAATTATTAATCTTAACTCAGGCATTTCTATAAGCTCAGATTCGTTTCTAAGTTTACAGACACAAGCACCAGCTCAAATTTTACATACAGGCTTAAATTTGAGTACAAGTTTATTCTTTGTTCTCATTTTTTTCCCCCTGCTTATTAATCATTGCAAGTCAGTTAGGCTAGATGGAAAATAAAGCCTGGAGAAGGCTAAAGGCTGACTGCAATGAAAATACATCTTTATCTCTAATGGACCAGATGCCCCTGTCTCCAGAGGGAATAGATTTTCTTTATCCTGGGGAGTTTTTCAAAAGCTGTTGTCTTCTGCCCTCTGACAGACCAGCTTTGGTGACCAAAGGAAGGATATTTAACTCAGTATAATTAATAACTTGAGTGCATTTTCTTTGAGAACCACAGGCTTCTTCAAGTGGGAGTTTGAATATAGTACCTTTCTTAAGGAAAGGCAAACCACACTCAGGTATTGGCCTCAATGCTTTGGGGTTTTGAATCTGACAGTCAACATATGAGCTCCGCTGAGAGAGAACTTGACCTGGAATGTCGAAGAGTTTCTGGTGAGGACAGCTTTGGCTTTGTGCAGAGTTGGGAAGATCAGCTCATTCTAGTATTGAGGACGCTGACCCTCACGGACAGCCTGAGTGCCACTCATTTGGCTTAAAGAAAATCTGTATTTTTCAGATAACCCAGAAACTTGCTCTCGTGATATTTTTACCTGAGTAAATGACAATGAAGATTTCTGAAGATGTCAGAGTGACTCCAAACCAGTGGTGCCTTGAGGATATAAATCTGAATGAAACTGCTGCTGGCCACAGCTGCTGTATTCTAGAGAATAGCAGTGATAAATTTAATGTAGAACTTCTACTCTTGCATTTTTATTTGAACTTGTGACACCTAACTCCATTTTGGAAGTGGAGTTAGACAAACCTTCCCAGTTTTGTAGTTCATATCCACCAATGGCTTTTAAATAATAAACTAGAGTCAATGTACTTGCCATAGCCATGTCAGGAGAAATACTGCTCAGACCTCCTTGGCATCACGTGCCTCTAATCAGCTGTCCCTGGACTTGAAGGCAAAGGTGAAGATCCAGGGTCATGAGAGTGAAGAGGTACCAGAGGTTGTTTCTCACCTTTACCTTTGCCAGTTGTAATGATTTTCTGTGCTATATGGGACGACAACTTATTTTTCACAAAATGTGACTGAAAGGCTGAGTTCTGAACTACTGAAGTCCCTGTTTGCTCAGTGCCCCTTTTCTGGGACTGATTTAGAAATGTCCTTGGAGCAATCCTGTCGGGTTTTTTTGCCTCTCTCGGAGCTGTCTCTGGTGTGCTCTGGAGGAAAAGGGCGTGCTGAGCCTCCCTGGTTAGCTTTAAACAAAGATTTAGTCAATACAAACAGTATGATTGGATTTTATGGTATTCTATGCATGAACCAAATGAGAACTCTTATGTTTGAAAAATCAGTTTGTGGCAGCAGGAAGAACTTAGTCATGTAACCTCTGATTTGCAGGCGGCAGAAAACAAGGAAGAAAATGGTGCTCAGAAAAATTAAGCTGAAATCAAGGCCTTGTGGTTAAGATTTAATCCTTGTTTTTTAACAGGAAAAAAATGTGTAACTCAAACACTGGAGAGAGTATATTTATAAATCTGAACAATAAATCAGCAGAAAAGCATGTGTTTAGGCAAGGAAGTTTCTTGTGTCCCTCTTGAAATATATACATATTGTTTTTCTTATTCATTCAAGTTAAGAAATAAGAACTTTGAGGCAGTAAAAACAAAATTCTTCTCTTGGCTCCACAGGGTAATAATTCACACAGTTCATCTCCATGTGATCTACACATGTTAAAGAAAGATAAATCAGGCAATGGATAAGAGTTATTAATTGCCCACATAAAAGAACTTGGGACTGACATCATGCGGGTGGAAGGGATGATCAAACCAGAGTGGAGTTCGCAGAGAACAGTATAAGAAAAAACACTTTTTATGCATCTTCCCAGCAGTCTTTTGCCATGCCCTCTTTTGCCATCAGCTGCGTGTTTGTCTTTATCCATGGTGTGGAAAAAGCTTTTAAGTGGAAAAAACAGATTTAAACCTACCCTTGATGTTTGGGTCCTCTGTGTTTAGGCCCTTTAAACACTGGTAAATGACCATCTTACCTTTTTTCTGCCAGCATGGATCAAAGACTGTCTTATTCAGTGCCTCCAAAGACCTGACTGTCTTTGGTACTGTTTTTCTTTGCTGTCTCTGCGTGAATATCTTGTTAGATTGAGATTTGTCGGTGAGACAGATGCTGACCTGGCTTCTATGTTACTTGCTCTGCGTAGTGACAGAAAAAGCAATAGATATGCTATGAGGTTTCAAATCCAGATTTTACCTCAAAGGAAGGAACTTCTCTCTCTTTTATTGGGTTATATCGATGATGCATTGCTTATTTCAGAAAGTATTTAAGTGCGTGCCTGTACAAACGTTACTAATTCTGGTAGACAGGCTAATAAATAACTGCAGCTATATTTTTCCGTGCCACCATCACTGAAATGCTGAATGCTTTACAGGCAAAACAAGCTGGAACCCTTATTCTGAGATTTTTCATTCAGTAACCCCAAATTCTCACTGCTATGAAGAGCCTTTTGTTGCACACAATCACATCTTTTCGGTATTTAGATATTCAAAGTAACTTCTGTGCAGAAGCATCAAAGATCAGGGCCTAATGGGACAAGAAACAGAAGAAAGAGCTCATTGTCAGCAGGTAATAACTCCTTGTCATTCTCTGTGGGAGGCTGGTGGAGGTTAGAAAAAATTGGGAAAGATCGTTGCTAAGCACTTGCCATATCATTTCTTGGTTAACCAGCATCCAGGATAGTCTGGTTTTAAGATTCCCCTCTCCAAAAAGCTTTTCAATAGCTACCCTGCAACCTTTTACTGGAAAGCGAAGCTGAATTTAATTAGGCAATCTTTTAAGAGAAATAGGTATAACTTAAGTGTTAAAACCACAGCATTATTTGACCTCTCCGAGACCTGTCTGGAACATTTTGTTTTCGTATTAACATTTTTCCCTTTATGTTTCGTACTTGTTATGCCACGTTACTTTTGATCCTATTTGTTATTTATTGCAGCATTGCTCTCATTTCATCCTGAACCCACATTGTTCCTGTAAATGCATAGAGATGTGAGGAGGGGAACATGGTGGTTCCTCGTCAGCCATCGTTGGTTGCTCATTGTAACCTATTTGGGAATTTCCTTAAAATCCATTGTGGCAACGTGGAAACTTGTGTCCCAACTTGAAATCTTATCAGAATCCATTTGTGCAGATGAAAGCCTGCTGATTTCGCTCCCAAGGCAGAAAGGAGGCTATTTGACATTTGTTTGTTGGCTAATCTGTTTGAGAAATCTTACATAAACTCCGGGAGGGGAGCTGCCAATTTCTGCACGTTGGAGGAGAAATGCTTCCTTATTTGGAGAGGTTTGCTCCTACTCGGGGCCACAAGAGTGGTTTCCAAACGCTTCTGGTATTTGATGACTGTGGCATAACTTTGGAAATCTTTGTTGTGAGTTTTTATATTCCTCCTTTCAGCTGTTTTGAGATCAACTGATGTGAAAGGGTGGCAGTTGGGGAGAGAGTGTCCTTCAATCCTTGCAGCCTTTGGAGGGTTTGCTACTGGAGTGGAGGAGGAAGGAGGAAGGGTGGGCTTCTTCTATGCCCAAAAAGGCCCACCACAGAAAATCCCAAACCAAAACCACCTCCCTCTTTCTTTTGACCTAGACTTTTTTTTTTTTTTTTTTGCTAGGGAAGAGGGAACAACAAGAGGATGATCTGTCCAGATTTCTGTGGAACTTCAAAGGTGGCTGCTTGGCTTCAGCATCAGGGTCCTCACCTGCATCATGGGCAGTTGGTGGGCTGACCCCTTTCCTTGGCCAGGGCCTTCCTTGCATGGTGGGATGCATGCTGTCCCTTGGGACAAGGGTCCCTCCTCTGACCATCAAGGTCACTTCTGGGGCAGCCAAATCTGGGGCCTGGAGTTGGACTTGCTTCCATGGTAACTGACTTCCATGGGAGGATCTAGTGCAGAAACATCCACTTTTGTGGTATTGTGGCCAATGCTGTAGTGCAGGAAGCTTTGGAAATACATGTGTTAAGACTGACCCCAGGGACTGAAGTGGTTATTTGCAGGGACTGGCACTTGGGGAGAAAGTTTCCTCTGTCAAAGAACCTCTTGCCCTTTCCTCTCACCTATATACATATTCATTGCACCCTCTACACCGTGCTTTCCTCAGTTTACCCAATTTTTCTCCTTGTATTTGAAGAGCTATTTGTTTAGAAATGTGTATTACTGTTTCTCCAGAATTTATTTGCTAACTGCCAGCTCCAGAGTTGGTTTTACATGTTTAATTTTATTATGTTCATGAGGCAACGTTGGCAGGAAAGGCACTATAAAAAGCATTCATTTCATGGAGTGGTACAAACATGTTTTCAGCTGAATTGATGACACTGAATATAAAACACTTCTCATTTATGCTTCCCCTTAAGGTTTGTTTAATGAACTGAAGTTTTTCATATTACTTAGAGGTGCAATTCTTTCTACCCATCCAGAAAGGGTAAAACTTAGTATGTGCTTACAGTTGCCATCTCTCATAAAACAACCTATTTAGGAACAATTTTCCATGAATCTTAGGGTGTTATGGAAATTTCTCCACTCTTTCTTTTTTTTTCTTTCTTACAATTTCCTCTTGGACCTTGAACTCTTTTATTGTGAACAGGAGTAAAAATAACTGTCCATCAGGAGATCTGGATTCAGAAGCCAGTTCTGAAGGTATCTGGAAATTTTGATGCAGATACATGTTTACACTTGGGGAACTAACGTGTTTGAGATACACCAGTGTTTTTGGTCTCCAAGTTGTGTTGACACTGCCTGTGAACAAACAGACACGATTCCCCAGTGCAAATAATTTATTGAATTTACATATAATATTTTTCCCTGGCGTGGGATAGTATTAATTAAAATGCTCATTACAACTTACGATCTGATACTTTGCAGGAGGCACTTCCTTAGGCTATTAACGAGGGCTGTAATGAAAAACGCATGTTTCCGATGCTGTTTCAAACATTGGTGTCTGGGGGCTGGAAGTGGTCCTGTCTAATACTGCTGCATCCAGGATTCGTCTGAACGCTTAATTA
This sequence comes from Thinocorus orbignyianus, assembly GCA_013400375.1. NCBI lineage: Eukaryota > Metazoa > Chordata > Aves > Ciconiiformes > Thinocoridae > Thinocorus > Thinocorus orbignyianus. Next base: position 526,846 of record VXBW01001548.1, read on the forward strand.
GTTTTCTGGTGAGGTTGCGTGGGTTGGCCAGGTCACGTAGGGAAACTGGGAAAGATAAGACACCTGTAAAGTGGAGCCTGAAGAGGGGGATAATTTCACCGTGTGCAGGTTCTGACATGCAATTAGCACTTCATCAAGGGATTGATCTCCTGCCCATCATTTCAGCTGACCTGTATCTTGATGTGAATATTAAGAACAGTTAGAACCAGGTGTTGCATAAAGGATTGTTTCTTATGTTCTCACTGCTGGAACTCTCCATTTTCCATCATGGCTCCTTTTTCTACCGCTGCCACTTGCGTGTTGACAGTAGCTTCAGCTACTGACTTTGGGTGAAAGTCAGATGTTTATCCAACTTTCCACACACCTGAAGAGCAAATTAAAGTGGCAAACCCCAGTGACCTTGGGCCTGTTTGCACAGACTGGTTGGAGGAAACTGTGTGTCACAAGAAAGGAAAGCAAGGGCAGAACTGTGGGAAGCTCGTTCAAGAACATAGAGGTTATCATTTCATAGCAATAATGGGTATCGCATCAAGAAGATGCCATATGCCTCACTGCGTATCTGATAGACATGGGAGACTTTGAACAGAAAGAATTTTTGAGCCAATGACTTATCAAAAGCTGTCAGAATAATCATTTTTTATTTTTTTCTCCCCCCTGATTTCAGTCAATTGCTGTCTGACAATTGAAAAGAAAGCCTATTCAGAGCGCGTTCACCCACGCTGGTGCCTGATCCTCAGTGCTCTGCAGCCACATACTTGGAAGCAGAAAGGAAAAGTACACATATGAAGCACCAAATGGAGGTTGTTAAACACGAACCATATGTGTTATTTAGCTGTGGAACATAGTGAGGTTATGAAACCATTCTTGGAAAAGGAGACAAATACATTTCCTGTACAACAAAATCATTTGTAACAAATAGATGCGTGAAAAGCTCGTTGAAAGATGGGGCACAATAAAGATGACAGACCCCTGAAATTCAGCTTCCAACTGGAGCCTATTCACGCTGTGAGAATGAAGTTCAGGCAGTTGTAGGAATGTGATTAAACACGGGGCATGGTGATGATTGGTAAAGGATGTTAATTTATTTTAGATGGACTTTGTAGTCTCCTGAGTATGAATGGCAAATGTACTTCCAGTTCTCACCATCATTACTGGCTCTGGACTCAGTATAAAATGGTGTTAAATCTGAGCTCAGGATTAATTTGAAGTCTCATGGTTTAGGCTTATCTGTCCATGGAATTCTCGAAAGTTGTGTTGGAACTCAGTCTGCAACATTAATACTTTTTTTTTTTTTTTTTTAACTGTAGGAAAGTGGGGGGGGAGAAGATGCCAAAAGCTTTCCACAAGCCAAATATTGTACAGTGCATAGTCAAATGAAATCTGAACATCAGTGATTACATTTTTAGTAGGATGAGTGTTCTGACTGAAATGCAGCAATCTGTCACTTGGCCTTTCTGTGACATTCAGTGTATTGAAATTACCAGGGAAAGATCGGTTTTTGACATGCTAAATTAACTAAGTTAGAAATTTGAGCTTTATCATCTCTGCTAATTGTTACAGGCAGAGGGAAGAGTTGTTTGTCTTTTATTTTCTAAGCAGGCTATCCAGACAGCAATTAATGAAAAAAATAAAATAAAAATATTCTCCAGAAAGGTCATCTTTGGAAGCAGTAGAATTGGTTGATTAAGAGAAGCAACTTTTAATCTGAGCTGCAGCACTGCAGTGATTGTGCAGAAAGCTTTCCCTTAAAGTCCAATATAACCATAATTAGTGTTTATCTGCGTGACATTTGTTGCTGTGTGAGTCACCTCATAGCATCAGGGCATTGAATCTCTCCTGGTCACATTGGGGTTGTCCATGTCCACCCTGCAGTGGCTTCTGGTGCAAACCGACATTTGCTTTCTTTTCAGTGTAAAGGCATTAATTTTGGTTCAGGAAATATTTTTGTTACCATTAGTTTGTTTTCTTTTTGTGGTGGATGAAGACAAGGCCAAATTAATTGCTGATGTAGAAGGCAATCTTTCCTGTGGAGAAGGGAGACCTGGCAGCTACATTAGTAGGGGAAGAATAAATGATGTAAAAGAATGTTTTACGTTTCTACAAATTAGTGTTCTAGCCCATGAATGATGGTGTTTCACTCCTAGGTTTTTTTTTCTCTTGGTGTGGTGTCTTCAGACATGTAAAAACTACTTGACCTAAAGACAAATGATGCTTCTCCGAATCCTGTGTAAAATCTGCTGCAGTCACAATCCTTACATTTTGTTAAAAATTGAACAATGAAATGCTGTTTGGAGTTACATTTCCTTTAGGGTGGGTTACTTTCTTGTTTTCTTTCTATTTATTTTTCAAAATGTAATTTTTTTTTTCTGATGGATAAATGATAAATCCATGCAAATTGTGCCAGGCCACGGTACTGGGACCCGCTCTGTAAAACTGAGATGTTTCCGCTCTGAAATTCTGTTTACTCAAGCAGTCGTTATCCATGAATGTCAACAAATTCATTTATTTTTAGCTCCCAGACAAATGTGAGTTCTGGAAAAAAAGGTAAATGAAATTTCTGGAAACTTTTAATTGGTAGTTGAGTATCTCCATCACTGGCCTTGTCAAGAAAGATAGATTTCACTGGTATTTATCAATTGTCTGAGAGTTCTCCAACCTTGGCTTCCTATTCCTAGGTGTTAGATATGAATTCATAGGCCTTATGCTAAGGGAATATTTAGAGAAATACTTGATCAGTCTGTGTGGGAAAGTAGAGGGACTTCAGGAGTAATAGGATGAAATTAGAAAGGTTTCTTGTCCATGAAGTCTTTTATACCTACTTTGATTTTTCCTGAAGTGGAAAGAGCTACTAAAGTACATGGGAGACAAGAGCAGATTAGATGACCCTAATATTTATTTTTTTTAGTAGTGATTTCAGATGATGAAATTTAATGCTGTGCTTGAAAATGGATGTTTATGTATATACACAGAGAATTATTTTGGCACTATGAAGCACTAGGTGAACAGTGTGGGCAAAGCCGTAATTGCAGCCGTGCATGTGTAATTGTTAATAGGAAATTCTGTGGGCAGCCTGACTTACTACCAGACAAATTTTGATGAATGGAAGCATTAAAAACATCAACTACATCATTTTGGACAGTAAATAAGGGTGTGAATTAGAGAAGGCTTCTTTGCTCACTCATTCCTCTCTCGCTTTTGGAAGGCAGCTCCAGGTAGCGATGGCAGTTTGTCATCAGCTTATGAAATTCTGATTTATGATGTGTTGCCTGCAATGAGAGCGTAGTGAGGCCAGTTGTGTTGCTGGGACTTCAGCACGCCCATCCTCCCACTGGTAGTCCCATCCTGAGGGCACATGCTGAATTAATAGGCAGAGATGAAGATGAAAGGAAGGTAAAATATAGCACATGGTTTGTGTGCATATGTACATACCTACAGGCATACAGAAATCTGCTCGGTTCCCTCTTGGCATCCAAGGGAGAGGGTGCAGATAACTCTTGCTGGGAATGAAACCACAGGAATCCAGTGTGATGGTGTGAGCAGCATCCTCTCCCAAACTATGTGGTCAGGGATGGACAGCATTGGGAAAGCTTCCTGCGAAGCTTTCCTCCAGAGAGTCTGACAGAAAAGGTAGAGACTGATGAGATGAAGGTCATGTATGTAATGGCTAATTTAGAAAAATGAAAAAATACATCTTTTAGGAAACTCAGAGGATGTTTCTCTGTCAAGTCTTTACTTTTTCCATATTGTGTATGGGGAGAAAAAGAGCACGAGGCACTGATAGCTCGATCCAGCTGCTATAATTAAATGTGTGTATGGAAGAAAGGAGCTGAGCTGATCCCAGGAAAGCTTTGCTTTCCATTACTTCATGTTTATGCAAGTGCTGGCTTCACAAGATGTTTAATTCACATAAACACCTGAATGTCTGGAGACCTGCTCCTGTGAAGGCATCCTTGGCTTGCTTGAGCTCTGCTCGCAGGTAACCGAAGTCCCGTTGCCAAATTTGCTCACATAGTGGGGGAAGACCACAACACGAGATTTGTAGATAAGGCAGAGGAGAAATGCAGGATTTCTCACTGCTGAGCCCAGCTGAGATGCTCTTTCGTTCTTTATTAATTAGAAAAAGTAACAGTATGATCATGCATGGTAAAACGCATGCAGCGCATCAGCAAAAAAGTGAAGAGTAAAGCAGTCGTGTCGCTTTATCGCGGGGACTCAAGCTGTTCTTTTAATTATAGACCAAGTTAGTTAATAAAAGTAAAGAAAGAGAAGGAGACCTCTTCTAGAGGAGTATACAGCGTACTGTCAAACCTTTTCCCATTTAGTGGTAATTAGTAGGTAGAAGAGTGTGGTGCTTCACCGTTCCGCTACCCTCCTGTTACATGGCACGCGTTTGTGTACATGGATTTAAATAAGGGAGCAGCCCAATTTGGTGTAGGTGGATGTTGTGTCTCCAGAATTCTGTCTCTAGGCTTTTGGATGATATGGCCTTATAAGCAGTGAGAGACCGAGGACAGATACATAATAGTGCTGCCTAATATTTTGACTTACTGCGTGAAGACACCTTCTTTAAGCTAATTGTTATGCTTAAAGTTTGCAAAATACGGATAGTTAGTTGAAGCTGCTATGAAGTAATAGAAAGCAGGAGAAACATCCTTACGTTTTAATATTTCAAACTTCTTGACAAATTACTTCATGGTGTTCTTCTTTTTCAGAATGTTTTCAATGTCTAACCAGCTTTAATTCTTCTGAGGGGAACCAGGATGTACCATGGCAGCCCCTCCCATTATGGGGATTCACTCTGGTTTCTGGCTCTTGCCTCTTCTAGCTTCGGGGCTTTGACATTTGCAAAGGGAATGCCTCTCTGTGCTGTGCTGTGTTCATCAAGACTTGCCAAGGGGACTTTTTCTTTCCATGACTTTTGATGTAGTTGAAGCCATCTGCATGGTAGCAGTGGTGGATGGATGTTCAGAAGGTGGTTGGGTTGTGGGGTCTTCTTGGAATGGGAATGGAAAATGCCGTTATTTGAGTTTCAAATTAAGCGTTCGGCAGCAGGAAGGACTTGATTTAAGGCTGTGAGAACTTCTTCCAGCTCCTTTCTCTGCACATGGTATGATATAGTCTGTAATTACACCTTCTCCGCGGGAACCCAGTCATATTCAGTGCACATGACAGCAGCAGCAGCAAGGGGAGGATTAAGATAGCAAACCAATCTCAATTTGAGTCATTTAAATTTCTGATTTAAATATTTTTAAATGTTTCTATAGGCATACAAGCTTTGTGTGACTTGGAGGGGAAAAATCACCTTCCTCCCTTTAGCACCTACTGGGTAATGAATTAGGTCAGTGATAGGGTTGTGGGAGGGATTGGGGCCATGCAATTAAAGCACTTTTATATGAATACTTCAAAAATAAAGATGATAATGCAGCAATGAAAGCGATGCTGGAGGCCAGGTAGTGGTGAGAGGTGAGGTAAGGGTAAGGGAAAGCTACCGAAAAGCTGCTTCGTTGTGGGGACAGCAGTACAATTTATGGGCCAAAATATAAAAGTTTTACACCTCTCATCTAATATTTCCAGGGTCAGGTTTGCCTTACTTTTTGTCATACACTGAATATGAATTTTATGATTGTTTTTATCATCTTAAGCTTGCCCTTTGGGCAGAAATAATGCACCTTACTGTTAGGATTATTACTATAAACTTTCTCTGTGTGCACTGGTGTTAAGTGAGAATAATGTAAAAAAAAAAAAAAAAAGTTTTGTTTTGTTTTATTTTGGTTTGTTTTTCTCCCTGGCTGGGAATGTCGTCTCTCCATGGCTTTGCTGAAGGCTTGAGTGAGTTGACTTGGAGTTTGTGATGCTGGCCCTGGACCAGGGGCTTTGCCCCTTGGGGTCATTGCGTGGTTGGTCTTTGGTTTCAACGCCTCTAAAGCTATGAATTTTTGAGGAGATGGCTCCCTCGTGTGGTGGCACCACACAAACCTCATCTCCTGCTTCCCCTAGAAAGAAAATCAGTAATTGTTGTTTTTCTACCAAAATAGCAATTTTAACGCAGCCATTCGTGAACCCTTCCCACCACTTGAGAGGCTAAAAAAGAGAAATATTCCCGAATTTTTGTATTCCTCTGATGGACTCGTGTCATCCATCAGCTGTGTTTGAGAAAGAGGTGCAAACCTGCCCGGAAAGTTCTTGTAAAAGCATGATGAACATTCTCACTGCATGAAGCTGCTGGGAGAGTTTGCTACTGGGAGCTCAGTGGTTATTGGTGTAGTGCTTTACTGGTGGGCAGGGGAGTAATTTAGCAGATCAGGAAAATCATAAATAAGATGATGGTAGTATTAGACTGAACGTTGTGGGTGAGCAATAGTAAGCTCAACACAATCTTTTTAGCTGAATATAAATAATTCCTGAGGCTCCAAGTAAGCTTTTGACTTTTACTCTGGAAAATAATGGGCGTGTTATTAGCATGGTGTTACAGGAAAATCAGTATTAGTAATGAAAACCAGTATCCTCAGAAGAGTACAAAAATTTACAATCAACTACTATACCTTAGTGACTGTGAATTAAATGAAATAAGTATTTATCTTTGCTCTGTTTATTATTTAACTTAATGAAAAGTTCAGAATGAAAGCAGTGGCTATGGGGATGAAGGTAAACCTTTATGGTACTGAAAGCTGAATCTAGTCAAGTGTGCAGCACTCCTCTTACATTGCCTCTATGAGATTTCTGATTTCTGTCGTGGAAAAAAAAAAAATCAGCTATTTTTTCCTTAATATTCAGCTTGTGAGCTTGTCTGTCTTTTGCATTCAGTGAGCATTATACCTGTGTTTAAAAACTGAACTTGCTTGGAGGTTAGCCTGCACGTGACACAGACAAGTGAATTGGCATCACCAGCTCACTGTTTAAGTGTCAGGAAGGAGTTTTATTTTTCATATTTCATAGTGAAATCTTGTATTATTTTATTAAAAAAAAAAAAAAAAAGAGAATTTCTGCTCTTTGGAAATTACTCTTTCTTTTCCAGTTTCCTGAATATCTAAAATTGCATTTACCTTAAAAAAGACCGGACTGGGAGTGTTAAATTAAGATTTTTTTTTATTTTTTTTTTAATGCAATATCCTAAGTATTTCACTTACAGATTCAAAGCATCTTTCTTTCATTCTATGCACATACCATTAAATACACAACTGTAGATACCTCCTTCTGACCTGGTCCCTTTAGGGTGTGGTGTTCAAAACATCATCTTCCTTGTGTTTTCCGATAGGCATGTTGTAAAATCCTCAAAATAAAGGGACATCTGTGACAGAAGCCATCACATTCCCAAAATATTAGCTGGATGAAGCCAAGGCTGTGCAAAACAAGACTTTCCACGAGTGGGGAACCACAAGCAGAACTGCTTTTTGTTGGCTATAGGACCACTGAGTTATGGTTTGCAGGTAAATGCATGGCATTATAATGATTTATTCCATTTTGCCTTCTCTTTAGCCCTGGAAATTATTCAAGAAGGAAGCTGAGCTTGATATGCTGAGATCAGGACTCTTTTTTTTGTTTTTTTTCCTCTCCCCTCCTTCAGGATGATAGTGGAGGGAGACTGGGGAAGTGATGCTGGTCCAGACCCAGCATCCTCGAGCGGGCAAGCATCCCCATGGACCAGTCTGTCCTGCTCTGCTTGGGGCCAGGGATCGCTCCCGAGACAGATGTCTTTCGTGGCGTAGACGTATGTGGTTTAAAAAGAAAAATAAAAGCCACCAAAACTCATGCAATTTAGACAGCTGGTCTGGCAGTTGGTAATGTGAAGGCCTATTAAAATATTTATGCTATTTGTTATTTAACTTCATTTGGTTCTTTTACTTTTTTTTTTAACAAGAATTTGGAAATGAGCTCATTAAATAAAATAGGGAAAGGTCACTCCGGTTGGGAGTGATGTGTATTGGCAGAAATCTGGGGGCACTGGCAGCACAGAGGGCTAATGCTCTGTCTTTCACTCATTTATAATCTAGTCGTTTTGTTTTCCTTCTGAGCGAGAGGAGGTGCTGATAAATATGCTGAAAATATTTTCACACTTCTGCTGGGTGGAATTTTGATTTTGTAACTGGTACATGAGGGCCTGGCTTTGTGAAAGCATCTGAGTCAGTGACAAAACTCCTTTGGACTCAGCCGTAGCAGTGGAAACCAATGTTAAAAATGACACCCCTCCTTAAGGTTTCAACAGTTTGTTATTTTAGGTCTTCAGAAAACTCACTGTGCAGGATTTAATAAGGAATTCAACTTTTAAAACTTCGCAACTATTGAAACCATTATGCCCCAAACACAGTTTGGACAAATTTCAAGTATCGTGTAATTGTTTTCCAAGAGAGAGCAGTTCTCTTGGAAATGCAAAATGGCTATTTTAATTAGAGATAAGTGAAAACAATATAATTAAGTTTAGCATCCTCAGGGGATGATGATACCAAAACAAATGCCACCACTTGAAAATTTAGGAAGGGAGATTTTAAAAAACAAGGAGAAGGGCATTCATGTGTCCACTCAAGGCAGAAAAATAAGTAAATTATGTTGTTCTTTGCATTTAGGGGAGCCCACACTGGATGTGTACATCCTCATTCCCTGCAAGGGAGGGGCACCGCACCTATAGTGGGACAAATGTGAAAAAGTCATGATGACATGGAAATGAAAAAGGCATTTTCACAATAATAAAAGCCAAAACAGATGATTGCCAACAACGATCAAGTTTTGAAATGTGAAGAAGGAGTGGATCCCCTCCAGAAATGGAGAGGATGTAAGAGAGAGAAAGACAGGGAAAGGCAGGAGAAAGCAGCCTGCAAATTGCTCCTTTTCCAGTGCCCCACGAAGGACAAACATCCTTGAAAATTTATGTAAATTTATTAAAAAAAAATACATCTAGCTAATTAATTGACAATTTGGCTAGACATTTAGCTAATTCCTGATACTGGCTTCACTGGGTTGTGTTCAACACTTCTGACTTTTGCTGGCTGAGGGTGTTGGGAAGGCTTTAGAACAGAGACCAAGAGGTCAATTGAAAACTGTGTTCAGAGATGGTGATACTGCATGAAGAAATGGTGCTAGACATACAGAGATCAAATTAGTAAAGCTTGGTTTCATGTTAACCATAGATAACATGGTGTGAAATTATTTAATTAGTAAAAATCCCTAGATATTCTGGGAAACAAAAAAGAGCAGATTGGAAGAGAAGCAATGTCGAGGTGGTCAAGGAGATGAGTGAGGGGGTCTTCATGGCTTTACGTTGTTACTTGAGGAGTGAGAAAAAGGGCAAATTTTATTCTCTGGTGAGTTGGACTTGTATTAGCAGAGTTCTGTGTTCATGGTGAGGAGCTGGCACCCAGGTGCAATGGTCTGTCTGTACAGGGGGGTGTCTGTCCTCAGCAACCACATCTCTGGTGCTGGACCAGGACATCAGCCTTTCCTGATGTTTCCCTTTCCCCAGCATCTCACATTATTCCTATGCTTTAAGTTTGCTATTTGCAATTTTATGATTTATCATGTGTTATTTATTTTGGAGACCTGCTGTTTAGAATCTGACCTTTATCAGGGCTTTTACAGATAACCCTATGATAAGTTATTGATGAACTCCATTGTTATTTTTTTTAAGGTTGAGAGTTTCTAATTCAACCTCACAACAACCTGTTTCTCAGACTCATATAAACTTCCCTTCAGAATACATGTAGATGCATTTTGAGGTGCTCAGCTTATTTCAATGCTTCTGCTTTTGATTAATCTACATTAAGTCGCTTAAAGTTAAAATGCACATCTTATTTTTCTGTACCTGTATTAAATGCAGTGGTTGATACATTTGATTATGTTTGGTCTAATATGCTATAGGGTTTGCTAGTAGTGGGAAGGTAATTTACAGAATTGTTATACTTTATAATCAAATTTTGGACATGACAGGGTTACGTTTCACTGCTTGTTCCTAAACTACAATTGTTGTAGGACAGTTTATCTGTAGCTTAAGCTTGTACAAGGATTTTTCAAGACTGTCATCTTTATAATTTTTAATAAATAAATAAAAGATCTTCTGTAAATTTTTCAGCATCAGGGGCTCACAACCTTGCAAGAACTTACAGTTAGGTATCTGAAAATAATTTGGAGAGAAGACACTAATTTAAGAAGTAGAAATCTTTACATTTAAGTGATTGTACTAGAGTGGCATTATACTTGTTCCACAATTCCACTCTTTTATGTGAAGAAAAGCAATTTACATCCTGAAGACCTTTAAGCATTTTTTAATGTTTCTGTTGAATCTTTTTTTCTTTATGTCTTAAATAATTGGTGTTATTCAAGCTCATCATAAGTTAACAGAGGGAAGAGTAGATGCAAATCCATTACCTGGCTTGTAATTTTTTTTTCTCCTAATAGACGATACTTAATTTCTTGCTTATGTTCCCAGTTGCCTTTAGGAATATTTTGCATTAAAACATTAAGACTATTTATATCTTTTCCTTTTGTGTATACAGGATGAAACAACTGCGAAGATGATGGCGAAGATAGCTGATTAAGGAAGGAATTGCACTTTTTCTTGTTGACTTGAAAAAAACCAAACTCTGAGAAGTTCAGGGACCTCTGTGTGTTTTCAGTTATGGTGGTGAAACTGATATTCGCATTTTGCCAAATGACTGAGGAGAAGAGTGGCCTGAAATGGTGTTGATTTTGCTTAAAAAGTGAACAAGAAATATGACTATGCATGGCCTGAACAATGCTTGTCTGTGAAACGGCGTTACATGTGTCAGCAACTCCTCTTCAAATTTGCCCATGTAAGTGCTTAAACATTCTCTTCTAATACCATGTGCTGCATAATTCAGTTCAGGACCTAAAAATAAAGAGAAGTTCTTTACAATACTATGCAGACACAGAAGCGTGGAGTAAACATGTGTTAAATCTGCTCTGAGTTGTCTGATTAAAATAATCTTGGTGTGAAGGAAGAAGGCAGGAGGGCCACGGAGAAGCATTTCTGAGGGCAGAGAGCTGTTGTAATGCTCATGAAAATTAAAACTGTGAGAGATCGTGTGCTTATACGGCGTGCTAAAATTATTAGAGTTCACGTGGGTGCAAAGATGTTGACAACTTGAAACTTATTTAAGCATGCCCTTAAATGCGTTTATAGTAAGTCAGCAATAGGAGGTGAAACTGTGTTTGATGAAATTGTTTGATCAATCGCTTTTGATCAATCTGGGATTTTATTTTCCAAACTTAATACTGTGGATAGGGAAACAAAGAGCGAAAAAGAACTGCAAGTTATTTCACTGTTCAAGGAGGCAACAGGCTTTTTATAGTTCTGCTCCTTAGCTTAATTTTTAGGGCCTGTATAAATAGAATTCAATCCACCAACTGATTCAGGGAGGATCATCCATCAATATTTAGTTTGAGAAGAAAGAAAAGGCTTTAAAATAATATAATACAGTTCATGAATCAGATGCACTGTTGGATTCCATTATTAAATGTAGATGTATAATATCGGTGGCCTTGTGTTTGTTATTTTAATAATTCTAATTAACTTTTGGTAATTGTAGTGGATCTGCTGCCAACTATCCGGGCTATGATCATTATTCGGGGTTATTATTTTCAGTAGACAGTCAGCCAATGAATATAGGAAGTTTTATGGCAAACTAAACTTAAATAGCACAAGAAGGTTTTCTTGTTGAGAAAAAATGGCTCTTGGTGAACTTCATCATGATCTGTCTGTGTTTAAGAGCTGCTGAGAGATTCGGGCAATCTTTATGATAATGTAGTAATTCACAGACCCCTATAAACAGTATTTCACTCTTTCTCCCTGATTATCAATGATTAGTGAGATTTGCGTGAGGAAGTGCAAGCTCTCTCCCTTACAATTATCCCAGTCCTCTTTTCTCTGTCATTTTATGGTCCTACAGTCCATTTTTTATGCCCTGGTGGTGGTTTTAATAGTGATGAACTGAGCCACTCCAGACTGAGCTGCTGCAAAAATCTTAGCAATGGAAAACTAATCCCCTTGTGCATGCAGGGACGAATTCTTCTCTTAATGCTTGATGAAACTTCATTCCCTAAGAAACCTACTGAAGTAAGGACCTGCCAGTGAAGACGGCTCTGAGGAATGAGCTGGTGGTCTTTGTCTCTCTCCTTGGTGGCCTGTGAGGCTTTTATTCTCCCTTTGGAGATGGCACTCTGGAGAGTGCCAGCAGTTTTTGCTTGTCTCTAGTAGGTCTTCCAGCTGTTGCAAAAACACCCTCCCGTTTCAGCTGGTGATGGATCAATGAGCTGTGGTTTCTCATCAAAGATGGGTGCTTAGTGCAGGAGAGAAAAGCTGCTGGCACCAGCATTGCATTGCTGAGGAGCAGTTTTTAAAAAAGTAGATTTTTTTAAATCCCAATCTGTTAGAATATCCAGAACTCTGCTCTCAATCAGTTGAAGAGGTGACTATCTATAAAAGTTTGAAAGATGTACTTTTCTGCCACCATAGTTTTTCCATGGGATTAGTTGAAAATCCAGAAGTTTACGTAATCTGACTTTATTTCATTGAGGGGTGGGAAAGGAGGAAGAAACTAATTGGAATTTGGGTTATTGTAATTTGAAAAAGGAATTTTTAAGGGTAAATTTGCAATGGTCCTCAGAGTAAATGAGTAGAGTAAACCACCTTGGAGCACCAATACTTCCTAAGCCTATTCTCTTTCTTGAATTTACCACATTTTTTGAAGGAAAGTAGGTCCTCTCCGAAATGTTACTCACCTTTCTTTACCTTAACAAGTGAAGGTCTCATGGAATAATATGTTAGAGTAAAGCAGCTGAGTTGTCTGGGAGCAATCAAGCCCAAACCATTGACAAAGACTTTAGGAGAATTAGAACATTACAAATATCCTCCGTTAAGACCTGAAATGTGGTGCTGGGAAAAGGAACAAGCACTTTTCTAACAGTTTAATATGTCACTAGTTTTAAAGGAGATACATTGTGTATTTTTAATATGGAAATAGAAAATTGTGCAAGTAAATTGAATTAATCCCAACAGAGTGTTTGGAATGTAATTTAAGACTCCAAAATAAAAAGGAAACTCAGGCTGAATTTACAGATTAGAGCTGCTGAGGAAAATGTGTGTATGACACTCTGTGAGTACAAAGTCAGACTGTCATCCGATGAAGTTATTAGCACTGAGGGATAGTACCCATTAAAATAGCTGCTAATTTCTTATGCTGCCAAGCAAGCTGACTGCTCTTTCTTCAAAGCTCATTGTGTTGCTGAGAGAGTTATTGAACTTATTCTAAGCCCCTAGACAATGCTCATCTTCAATTTGCCCATCAGAACATCCATACAGATATTTGGGGCATCTTCAAAGTGTTTCACTCATTTTGAGTAGATCATTGAGATAATGTTACTCTCTTTTGATAGCAGCATGTCTCTTGGATGACAGTGTAAGAAAATGAGGTCCCCACCTCCCAGTGATCTTTTCCTTTCTTCCTACCGATCACACAAGCAAGTCCAAAGGCTGAGATCATATATAACCTATAGATTCCTCAAAAGAAATTAATTCTAACCGCTTTTGTCTCATTTTCTGTGTATTGCCTGCTGCAATTTGGTCTCTTAATTTGTTTTTGCAAATGATGAATTTGATTTCCTGCTATCAATGTGTGTCTGCTTTTTGGTAGGCTCCAAGCATGACTGGCATAATGAAAAGTCTTTCTTGCATTGGAGTTGTACGATTCTGTATTAATAACTTCCCTCTCTCTAATAACTAAGATCAGGTGGCAGATCTTCCTATTTTTTCACTCCAGATTGTTGCTAATCTTTATCATCAAAGTGAATAAGAATAATATTTATAAGGTACAGCAAAAGTTGAAAAAAAATGTGGAAAATCTACTAAATGGCAAATCCCACTGATTTTTTTTTTTTTTCATTGACTTTCTATACAGTCCAGATCTTTAAAGTGCTGTTGCTAAAGAAATGTTGTGATCTTTTAGGGGTTTCTTTTGCTTGTTGGAAATAGATGTGGGTGGCTCTTGAGCTTTTTTTCTTCTTGAAATATAACTTTTTTATTATTGTTGTTCAGAAACTATTTATATCAGGACTACAATAGTATTCGGTTTCTTTCAGTTGGCAGTGATGATGCAAAATAAAACATTACACCCTCAATTGCTAGAAGGTAGGTGGGAAAGTTATTCTAGGTGGATGTATAAATCCCTGACATCCAGGTAAAGTCTGTTTTGGTCTTGGGGTAGGCAGGATGAAATTCTGGAGTTCTCTCCCAGAAGTGTAAGTAGCACACTTGGCTCTGTGCTCTGTGCTTGGCCCTTGTCTCTAAAACCATCACTACCCCATTAACTCCTATTCAAATAGTTGTTTGCTGACAGATGGGAGGCGTTCAACGAATGCGGCTCCATCCAATGAGGGTCTCAAATCTACAGCAGTTCACACTCGACAGTTTATTTTTTAATTTTTTTTAATCTACATCTCAATTACATAGTAAGATGTTCTTTTTAAAAACTTGTTTGTTATTAAGATATAAATCTACTTATTTTAGTCATGTAGTGCATGCCAGCGTAATGCAATACAAGAAGATTACAAGCTGATGGTTAGATGTTAATAACAGTAACACAAAACATTAAGGCAAGTGACATTTACATAAGTATCTTGATCTTAATACATGTAATTTACATATGAAAATTTAATCACCATAGAGATAAACAGCTGCAATGTTTAATTAAACTCTCCACACAAAATCAGCCTGCAAGAAGTAGTTTGTCACTGCTAATTTATCACAATTCTCATAAGTATTCTTTAAAATAAAAATGCAAAATAAATGACTCTTATTGATAATTTCACTTCTGGTTACTTTATCGTATTCTCAACAGGCTTTGATGATACAATTACAATATGAAGATTCTAGGCTCATTTTCTCACAATTTAGAAGACAAAACATAAATATCTGGAGAACAAATGTATTTGTTTACAGACTTAAGGGTCAGCAGTATGGCAGCGCTAGAGTACAATTTAGGCAAATTTAATGCCATGATAAGTTATGTGTAATGAAGGGATGCGAGTTTCTCTCTGTGGGGCTGTTTAAGGAGTAAACAATTATAAGTGAAAATTAATGCCGGCATTATCGCGGGGTTGGAACAGGCTCCTCGCTCACAATATCATTGACTAAAACACACATTTTAGGAATCGGAGACGTGCTGACATTCAGAAGTTATTGAAGCCTAGACTTTGCTTGCAGTGATGTATTTTGCAGCAAAACAAAGCGCTCAGTATCTTGAAAGAAACAATTTGCATATCTTTCCGGGGATTCTTCAAGAAAATTAAAATTAGAAGGTTGACTGAATTCTCTTCACAGCACTAAATTAGAGATAGCAGGGAAAAAGAAAAAAAGGTGGTTTTTTTTTTTTTTGTAACTTCAGGGCAGGTAGGAATGGAGAACAGATATTTAACCTAAAAGTACATATATTTAGGTGTGAAATTACATTACATCCCAAGAAGAACAAGCTGCATAACAAGGCTGTGGGCCATGATGAGAGTATCAGATGTGCCTTCTGCAAACGTGAAGAATTGCCAGTTTATATATAGATTCACAGAATTTCCTATACCATGGTAACCCCAGAACACTGGGAAACCTGGGTTTGCAAGTGGCAAATTAACTTACTCTTATGAACCTGTTGAGAAGATGACTCTTGGAAAAGACTATTTTTGTCTTGGCGTTGGATTTTGTGCTGTTTATTACCCGGGTTTCTTTTTGTGTAAGTTTTGTTTAAGGAAGTGATCATTTAAAGT
Organism: Thinocorus orbignyianus; assembly: GCA_013400375.1. NCBI lineage: Eukaryota > Metazoa > Chordata > Aves > Ciconiiformes > Thinocoridae > Thinocorus > Thinocorus orbignyianus. The sequence continues at coordinate 542,605 of VXBW01001548.1, forward strand.
TATTTATGCCTAAAGACAATAACCAGGTCAGGGAGAATAAATGGGATTATTTGGTCCTGGGTTCAAAAATCCTTATTCTCAGTTATATACCAATTTAAGTTAAGTAAAAACTGGCTGAAATTCAGCTTTATATTCATAAATGGACCTTGTAAGAGAGCTAGATGCGAGTGAAACTCCCCCAAAGCCCAATGAGTAGGAATTAGGTCTCTCTATAATGATAAATAAGTAACATGCTGAAAAAAAAAAAAAAGTCAGAATTCAGTTTTTAAGTAATGCAACTTCTTCGTGTTTGTGGTTGTTTTTTTAAATTTGTTTATTCTGAATTACTATTTTGCAACATAGGTAGAATTAAAAATGAGGAAACCTGAAGTACTAAAACATTCTGCAATTATCATGCATCTAAGTAGCCATCATGGTCTTATTCTTAAAATATTATCCCACACATAAAATACTGACTTATTTTTTTCAACATTGACTCTAGATTGTGGTGGTTTTTTGTTTTTTTTTTTTTTCAGTAATTATTCCAGCTCTTGAGTTAAAAAAATATCCGTCAAGATTTATCGTATTTAAGTCTTGATTCTGTTGTTGTTTCAGTTTTCCTTGGCAGAGTCAAAAGTTTCCCGATAAGTGATGTTCCACTTCACAAGAACCATGGAAGGAATAACCTCTGAAGCAACTTAAATAGGAAGTATTCTCATTACCAGGCAAATCCTATTTCATCTTTGATTTTGGTGTGGTTATAATGTGTTGGCAGGCGGCTGATCGTAAGTGGCAATTTCCTGGATATGCTGCTATTAATTGCCTTGTATTATAATGCATATGGTCATGATTTGAACTAGAACGTAGCGTATTAGGCACAGTTCCCCAGCAATTATAATATTTGTATTCAACAAAACAGAAGAAGCGGAATGAAGATTACACGAAGTAATTTGGTAATTCCAACAGTTTAAATTATCGATGGGGACTGATTGCTGAGATCCTGTAGGTGCAGAACCTGTCAGTACCAAGAGAAGAGGTGCTGATTGGAAACGGAGTTTGGGGAATATATGTATATATATACGATTGTAGTCAGGAAAAAAATAACACCATTTAAAAAATAATAATACTTCAGAATATTGTTGTTTTCCATTTCTACCACTGCTGGAAGATTTTTGGTAAATATAAATAGATATGTGTCACTTTTTTTTTTTGATGGCTTGAGTATGACCCTAAGAGTTACTTATTTCAGTTGTTTGGGATGTCCTTAGTTTACTACTGTTAAGCACAAGTTGTGTAAAATTAAGTACTCTACCTTTCTCACCAGAGTACGTTTGTTTCCCCTCTTAACCCTCCCCAAAAAAAGGATGTTGATCTAGTCTGTGAGACCTGCTAACTTGAATAGAAGAATCAATTACAGTGGGAAAAATAATCCAGTTCTAAGTAGAATTCATCTATAATATTCCCATCACCCCAAAATTCTTTGCTCGGATCATTCTGTTTTCCGACATGCTTTTTAAAAACATGTCATGATCTCTTGTTTTGATATGTATTTACTCTTTCAGTGCTGTTAGGGGAGAAATACCTGTTTTCCTATTCTGTATAGAGGATTTTGAAAGACCGCAATGCGAGGTCCTTCTGCACTTTAACTGTCATGAAGATCTATTGTAACTAAGTTTTGTATACCCTTTTTGGCAAGGTATCCTGGGTTTGAATGCACTGCACCCCAGGAGATGTTCAAGGCCAGGCTGGATGGGGCTTTGAGCAACCTGGTCTGGTGGGAGGTGTCCCTGCCCAGGGCAGAGGGTTGGAACTCTGGTCTCTACGATCTCTTCCAACTCAAACCATTCTATCATTCTCTGATTATACATTTGTTTATTCAGAAAGCCAGTATTTAGATGACTGATGGTGATGTATTATTTATACATTTATAATGGCTTATTTGGGAAGGGCAAGTCTTTCCAACAAGGGGGACATGATGTGTCTTCTGTTGGATGGTCACTGGGTTTATAGATAAAGATAAAGACACAGGGACACTGGGCATTCAGCTCACACGTAGTCATTAGGAATTTAGGGCATTTGGCATCTTCCAGTTGCACAAGTTGATCAGTCCATAGGATAACGATGACCAAGGAATATACTGATTAATAATTGGTTTTGGTTGAGGTAGTTGCCTCATGGCCATGCAATGTGATACTGAGCCAGGCCTGAGGATGCTGCAGCAAGTGGCTGGAGAAAGGTTATCACCACAGGAGGTGAGTGAGGTGTGTCCTTAGCACAATGTTGTTTGGCTCTCCAAACGGGCTGATTTTCTTAAATTTATGCCTGTACAACACACCCTAGAAAGACTAAACAGGTAGGCTACCTATTTCTAAGTATAAAATATATGGCCATGGAAAGTGATGCAAGGTTTAAAGGCTTGGTTTTGGGAGTGTGAGTGACCTCATTTCATGCCGCCCAGCTTTTCCTTCTTAGCAAGTGCCTTCTATTAGTATTAACAAGTTGTGTGATGCTCCCCACCCACACCATGGGCTGCAAATACCCCTGCAGCTACAGCAGTCCAGGCTGTGATCATATGAGATCACATATAGAGCAGGATCTAGGCTGGACTGAGACAAACAAGCCACCACTGCTCCTTAGCAGAGCCAGGGACATTCAACATCACCGATGCAGGACGTTGCACTCGCCTTCTCCCTTGGTGTTCAGACAGGGTGCAGGAAAATGCATTGCATTGGGAAACATTTTGAATTACATGGGCTACATTTGACCATCCATGATCCCTGCAGATCCCGTCATATCTTCTTGAAATTCAGGTATATAATCCCACAGCCCATAGGGATGTCCCAGTATCCTTAGGTCTGAAAACACCGTGCTGATGTGAGTGAAGTCCCCCCATCTCCAGTGTCCTTTTGGTACCATGATGCGCCATTAAAGAGGCATCTATCTCCTGCTTAAGAGGAGGCTTTGTGTTGGCTGTAGATGAATTAAGTGCTACGTTGATTAGATTTGCAAAATCTTCTGGGATAAAAGTATTAAGTAAATACAAAATGATTAAAATCTAACTCTGTACAAAGAACACAGCATCCCTTGTATTTCCTCTTTTGGCTGGGAAACCAATGACGTTAGTAAACTGTGGACTAAGAATCAGTAAGAAGATGATTTCGCTTACTTTTCTTAAGTGACCGAGGACAACAGCTGGACAAAGTCTGAAAAGAGTAGACTATCAAGGACTGACTCCTTTCACTGCAATCTCCATCACACTGAAAATAAATCATCGTTGCCAGCAGTAGAAACATATATTTCAGCACTAATTTAAAATAATGCAAGAACACTTTATTTATTTGCAAAATACACGTAACCTCCCGGTTGTAAGTATAGACTTTCTCCTGTGAGAAGTGATCGGTCCCTCGGGAGATCTTTTCTCCCTGTCCCTTGATGATGTCAGTGAGTCCTTGATTAGCTGCTGACATATGAAATTATGGGGGATCAGCAAGGTTAATGAAAGGCTTCTCTCTATAGCCATGTCCATACACTGTCTCCCTCTGCTCTCCTCGGCTTTGGGTTGTATGGTGACCTCGGTGACAAAGTCAAGAGAGAAAATATACACTATGATATCAGTACAGTCTAATCAGTGGTTCTCTGTTAATATCTAATTATTTAATAAAGGGGCGATGAATTATTTGCGGCCCTGAGTTTTTACAAACTGAGGATGATCTCTGAGGAAGTGTTGTTCAGCTGTCCCCGCAGTATTGTCTTTGATTAGTTCTGTCATGTTAAATATATTTTTGCAGGTGTGACTGGCATAGGAAATTCTGTTGTCAGCCCAGTGATGAAGGCAGACAGAGTTTGTCATTGCCAGAAAGACAACAGCGTTGGGCTGGAATCACCAGGAGGATGAATCGACCTGTGCAGGTCAAGTGTGTTTGTCTGTGCCCTCAGTGATGGTGGCTGGAAGTCACCTGGGAGAGTTGTTATTGCCAGCCTGCTATTATGGTACTGTTTAATTACTTCAACTCCACCGTACTCTTCCTAAATGTACTTTAGAAGAGTAATATCTGAGAAGGAACGGGTTGCCCAGAGAAGTTGTGGCTGCCCCATCCCTGGAGGGGTTAAAGGCCAGGTTGGATGGGGCTTGGAGCAACCTGGTGTGGTGGGAGGTGTCCCTGCCCATGGCAGGGGGGTTGGAACTCAATGATCTTCAAGGTCCCTTCCAACCCTAACTGTTCTATGAGTCTATGAATTACTGCTTTCACAGTTCCCCATCTCCACCTTTGTGTTGATGGATAAGACTTTCAAGGAGCAGCCTTTCTGTTATCCTTCTGGAGAGTCTGCTGTTGGGTCAGCCCATATTTTGGGTGATCTGGCCTCTTTTTCTTTGGTCTGGGCTTGTAATTGTGGTCACTGTTGTGCAGCCTGGGTAGATGAGGGTATTTGTACCTATTGATTTGAGTCATCCTCCTTTAAGGATTCAGCTTAGAAAAGATTTTCTGAGTTGGAATGACCTTAACATATGTCACGCTTCCTTCAGAGTGGGTGAAGATTATTTCCATATTAATTACTGTTGCAAAGTTTTTCCTTCCTCGCTGCACACAATTCCAGTCTGTTCTTTCCTCTTTGGGGTTTCCTTTTTATCACACTCCTTCCCTTTTGAGGTTATTCATCTTACTGTGGGGGAAAAAAAAGGGTTTAGAATTTGTTTTTCTGAAAGCATTGTTCTTAATATACATTTATTTCAAAGTATGTATGCACAGATACATTTCTCCCCCTACCCACCCCAGCTGGAGACATGGAGTGTGACTGCGTGGGTTTCTTGTTCCTTGAATTTCCCGCAAGGATGGTACATTCAGTCTCAGTCTAACGAGGTGTGTGCTGAAATTTAAGCGTTTGTGTGGTCTCATCAAATTTAATGTGGCCTCTGTTTTGAAATGAGGAGCGTGCAAATAAATTGACTGCATTCTGCAAAGCGGCTGACTTGCGAGCCCTGAGGGACAAAGTGAATCTCAGGGGAACGAATGGGCCGAGGTAATGGCTTTGAAAAGGCAAAAACACAAAAGGAAGAAGAGTAGCACAAACAAGGGAAGGGATGTGATTTCAAAACCTGTTGGAGGTCTCCTTTTGCCAGACCTTTCCAGGGGAGGGAGAAGGGAAGGGACCTGCTGGGAGGTGGTAAAGCATCAAAGTGACAATGAAAACACTGGGAGAGAGTGGATACACTTGGGAGCTGTATCTGAACTCCAGTAAGGCATTTGGGAATCTGGGCTTGTACCTCTGTGAGATGAGACCAGGATACAAAGTTAAGAACTGTAGAATCACAGAATGGTTTGGGGTTGAAGGGACCTGAAAGATCATCCAGTTCCAAATCCCCTGCCCTGGGCAGGGACACCTCCCACCACACCAGGTTGCTCCAAGCCCCATCCAGCCTGGCCTTGAACCCCTCCACGGATGGGGCAGCCACAGCTTCTCTGGGCAACCTGGGCCAGGGTTTCCCCACCCTCACAGTGAAGAAGTTCTTCCCCAAAAGTCATCTCAATCTCCCCTCTTCCACTTTGAAGCCATTGTCCTGTCACTATGTATCCTTATAAAAAGTCCCTCTCCAGCTTTCTTGTGGCTCCTCTTCAGATAGGGAAAAAGTACTATAAGGTCATTCTGGAACCTTCTCTTTTCCAGGCTGAAAGATTTAGCTTTGAATGTTTGTAAAGGTCTCGGGGTTTAGAAGGAAACCTCTTCTAAAGGTTCTCAGAGTAAGGAGGGAAAAGGTTAGGAGGACAGGCTTAGGAAGACTGGCTGAAAATCTGCTGTCAATTTTGGGAGAAAAAATTAGACAAGTTTTAGTGTCTCAAGAGAAAAGCATTTGCTGGCTCATTGCTTTCCCAGTTGCCTTTGTCTGTGCTGACCCCAGGGTGGAAAGTGAATCCTGGAAGAAGGCTTTGGAGATGAGGTTCCCTTTTATCCCTTCTGCAAAACAAGAGAGTAGGGCTCCGGCAGCAACACGCATGTGTGGCCAAACAAAGCAAATTATGTTATTGGCAAGGATTTGAGAATAATTCACCTGGGCTGAAGAAAAGCTTCCATGTTAAATAGGTGGGTGACAAAGGATGCTAATGTCAGGGTCAAAAGTCTCTGTTTTTGGATGTAAGTGATTCAGAGTAAGCTGCGACCAAAGCAGTTATACCAATGGAAATGTTTCTATTTATCTTTGAGTTTGATTTTGCCCGTGTTTGTTTTGAAACTGTTGTTTAGCAGCTTCAAATACATTTGGCTAATTCTGCGTGTGTAATTAAAATGGGCCAGATCTATGGTCCTGCTGAGGTCCTGATAAAGACAGTGGTTTTGGCTCAGACAGAGGACTTGTAGTCGCTCTCTTATTCCTAAATCCGTTGCAAAGGCACACTTTGGCTTAGCCGGAGTGCCAGGGGCATGCACATGCAACCTGGTTTAATCTTTTTATAGGAGGGATAATTTATAGAGTGGAGAAAATGCTTCCTGCAGTTTATCTACAGGCAGGACCTCATACCATGGAGATGCCACCTGGCAAGCAGGACTCTGGGATGTTAAAACCTATTTGGCTGTGTGCTTTTTGGCCCACTGTTTGCTTCCATGGCACCTTAGCACATGTGTGAGCTTAATTACTTTGGAAGTTAAGGATAAGTTTAACTGTATGCATACATGCTCTGGTCAAGTAAAGTCTCAATAAATTAGTGGTAATTTTTTAATTATTTGTTTTTGCTTGTCTTTTATGGTAAAGCCATAAAAGCAGACTTTTATTTCTTTTTCTTTCAAAGTTAAAAGCCTCTGGGTAGTGAAGTAGTGGTGGTTTTTAAAATTATCTGACTTCAACACCAGCACCCTGTGTGTTTGTGTCAGCCCCAGGTACCGGGGAATATGTGAAAATGCTTTTCTTTAGATGACTTCTCAGTGTTTCCTCTGAAAAAAAAAACAGATTTTTGTTTTTCTTTTTTCTGGTTAGCTCAGACAGATTGACCTTTTTCAAGGCTCTGGGCAGTTCTTACCTCCCAAACCCTTGACCCAGCTCTCAACCCTTCCTCCATCCCTTGGCTCAGCTTTGGTGGGATGGAGGAGGTGCTGGTGCAGGGTCTTTTCACAGATAAAGTGCTCTTCCCTTATACCATTTCAGTCACCCTTATGGTTCTCAAATCACAGTCACAAATAAGTCCAGCTTTTAAATGTCTGGTTGGTTTTATACCCTTTGGTGCTTGACTGGAGCTCTGTGAGATGGCCCTTTTTCACAGCATCCAGAATTAAGCACGTGAGGTGATTTAGGCTTGAAGCTTCTAGGAAAGAGATAATTGTTCTTTTATTGTTATAATAGATCAAAATAAAATCAGCTTGCGCTTCTGAAATGGAGAGATTTTTAGCTGGAGAAGTGTACAGTAATTCTTTTACAGTGTTATCAAATGGCATAATAAAAAAGCAAAAAGCATCTCATTTTCTAGGCTGTTTATTTTACACATCCTCTTTGAATTGATAAATATTTATATTCAAATCTGGGATTCTCTTTGGAGCATCAGCCACAGACATGATCCAGTAAGTACAGCTTGATCTTAAAAGAGCTAGTTTTTTTTTTGTGTGTGCAAAAGTGTACAAATTATTTCATGCCTATATTTACTCAAAGAGTTAACTTACAACTGTGGACACAAACCAAATATTAATGCGTGCTAACGACAGTTAAGCATCTGAAGTGCCATTTCTATATGCAAATACCAGACTAATGACGTTAAAAGAGTTAACTAGCATTTACTTAGTACCTGTAGTATCTGGCTTACAGCTGAAATAATTGCATATAAGCCTAAGTAATTCTCTGCACGTTTTAATGAAAAATACTTCTTTGCTTTGCTATACTGTTCTAAGAAAAATCTAAGAAACTGGACACTATCAGAAATCTTTTAGATTATTTTAAAATCTGGTGTTGCTGTTCTTTTTTTTTCCATCAGTTTATCGTTCTGGGATAACTGATTGAAAACAGAGGTATAACATCAGGTTTGAGATTCTCTAGCTTATGCAGGGCAGAATTACAGGCACACAAAGTTTGCAGAGCAGATGCAGAAGAGGTGAGCATCACCCAGGGCTTGCCAGGACCTGAGAAAATCCCCCTTGAACCACTGCCTGGCTCTGCTGGTGCGTGGTGAAATGCAGAATTTCAAACCTAGACACGTGAAACAATGAATAGAACACCCCAAAACTTCTGCCTTCACCTAGATACCTTTTATTAGTACTTTTTTCCCCTCTCTGTTCAGGTGTTTGAAGAGCAGGATAGATCAGCCCATGCCCACTTGCTGTTCCCAGAATGGTGGTTGACCTTAAAAAAAAAAAATTTATAAAAAATAAAAAATTTACACAGATTTTGTGCCCCAATTAGCAGTGCTAATTGGGGCACACAAGTAAATTGCTCTCTACCCTGTGGAGATTGTCAGCCAGTCAACCAGATCACTGAGTCACCAAGAGCATGACTCTAACCCTGAGTTACTATTTAATCAGGTGCAAAATCAGAGGTCCCTCCAGGAAGGACATGGTCCTGCTACTGGGTATCAATGAGAGAAGCTGCTTGGGGCTTTTTTCCTTTCCTTTTAAATATTTTTTCTTTTTTCTTTTGGTTTTTTATTTTTTTAAAGGCCAGAGCTTAGAATAAAGCCCTGAGTAGCTGGGAAGGAGACTGCTGGTAATTCAGCTTCATGTTGGGAGGGAAGAGGAGGGTTTGCTGGTATAATAACTCCTTCACAGAGATATTTTGGTTGAAGAAACCTGGGCATCATGTCTATGACATTGCATTCGAATATTATAAAGCAGTGAGACAAACATAAGGTTGAGAAGAAACTTCCAGTGTCTTTGCAAGTGCATAAAATTGCTTTTGTGCATCCAAGTCCTTCATGAAGTGGGTGGTTATAGTTTCCCAGGCTGGGAGAAGGTGAGGAAAGCCACCACAAGTGGCTTCAGGGCAAGGTGACACCTCTGCTCACTGTTTGAAAACGTACCCTTTGCAAGGAGGGAGATGAGGAGGAAATTTTACTGACATGGAGCAATGCTAAAAACCGTGTGAGGACACTGAAGAAGCTATATATCGTAAAGTGATTATTGACCACATGCACAGTAATTAAGATATTATTTCTTTCCAGGTGGGCGAGCAAAAGCTCAGTGAACCTGTAACCTGGGTAGGGCTGAAGAAGGAATGTGGTGATGCAGAATTCAAAATAAGAGGTTGGTTAATCGGATGATGCGTTTAAGTGCTTGAAAGAAAAACACCACATCCATAACTGAAGATAACACCACTCAACACTATTTTGGAAACTTTCTTTGTGAAATCACATGCTCCTAAGAAGGGAAATACCTGAGTAAGGGTTCAGGGAAACAGCAGGAGTGGTGGGCAGCATTTCAAGAAGGATGGCAGCGGTGAAAGTACAGATATACCTTCTGACACCAAGAAAATAAATTTTGCATGGAGCACCAATAAATTTTGCTCAGAAGCAGCAAACATTTTGGAACAAGAAGTCCCCCCCCGAGGGGCTTATGAGAGAACAAACCCCTCTCCAGTAAAACCCATCTTGAAGAAGGCTGGAAGAAAATCCTAAACGAATTTGATTTTGCAGGCTTTGACGCAGGTTTTGACTGCAGGAATCACAAGAGGCAAGGGCTGGTGTGGTAAGAAGTGGGTACAGGGGATGCTGCCGTCTCTTTCCTGGGGAAAGACGTCTGAGAGGCATCTGGGCCACTCAGTTCTGCAGGTGTAAATCATAGAATAGTATGTGTTGTAAGAGACCTTTAAAAGTCATCTAGTCCCGCTGCCCTGCGATCAACAGGGACCTCTTCAACTAGATCAGGTTGCTTGTCCAACCTGACCTTGAATTTTTCCAGGGATGGGGCATTACCACCTCTCTGGGCAACATTTCTAGTGTTTTACCACCCTTGTTGTAAAAAATGTCTTCCTTATTTCTGGTCTAAATCTACCCCATTTTAGTTTAAAACCATCACCCCTTGTCCTATCACATCAGAGCCTGCTAAAAAGTTTGTTCCCATCCTTCTTATAATACTCCTTTAAATACCGAAAGCCCACAACAAGGTCTTTCTGAAGACTTCTCTTCTCCAGGCTGAATAACCCCAAGTCTTTCAGCCTGTCAAATATCCCTCCATATCTCTGTGGTGTCATGGGAGCTGTGGAGCATGTGGAGGAAGAAAATTAATCTTCTGTACATGCCAAACAATTATTTGTTTTTTAAACATGATGGAGTTGGTCAAGCTTAATCTACTTTTGCTTTCTGCACTTTCACTGTCCATGACCCCCACAATGGTGGATGCTTTATATCCTAATTCTGAGGTGTTTTCTCCAGTATGCAGGTAAGGGAGCAGAATCTAAAAGTCCTGTCTCAAAGTCATATCAGGATCCTGTAGCAAAAGCAGAAGCCTCCTCACTAAAACCAGAGTGGCAAAACCACTCCTTTTTCCTATTTCTGAGTAGTGGACAGTGGTTTCCATTGGAAGAGCGTTTGTGTGGGGTTAGAATCTGTTTTGACGTGGTGGTGGTGGGGAATTTTCCCTCCATCAAAAAGAAAAGAACCTGACAAAACAAGGCAAAAATCCTGGAAATATGTTTTAATTATAAACATTTTTGCTGCTTGAAGGAAGAAGAGCAATGGTCATTTTTGAAGGGAGAATATCACTTGTGTGTGTGTGTGTTAGGTTCTCTTTGGCAGTGTGTGATCTGAATGCCCTTTTTCTGCAGATGTCCTGGATGAAGGTCTCTGTTTGGCCTCTGTTTGGTCAAAACTGAGCACTGGTGATCTCGAGGAGCTTGGTGACAGACTCCAGTGAGACAGGGACATACGCTGGGGCTGATAAAACCACCTGAAGAGTAATAGCTGCTGTGCTGCTTAAACCATTGATAAAATATCTCTAAACATCTGAAAACTCGAGGAGAGCTTCAGAGGAGAAACAATTTCTATTTCAGGCTCTTCTGTTTTTGAGAATTGCTGGTTAATTGCTGTTCATGTTTTAAGATCTGCAATAGTGTTCTGACCCCAAGGGTCTTCATAGGTTATAAAAATAACTGTGAGCTCCATTATGGCCTGTATGCCAGCTCACTTTTTAAATTTTTTTTTCATTTTTTTTTTTTTATTTTTTTAAAATTTTTGAGCACTATCTCCCTTGGTGTCTATTTTCTCTGTTTATAATGAAGTGGTGGTGGTGTATTATAGGCTGCAACACAGAAATAAACACAATGTGGTAACTAATGCTTTGTTTTCTATAAAACATATAAATTCCATATATATATATAACAGCCTAATTATTTTTTGTCCCTATCTTTGATATTATTGTGCCTTGCTGTAAGTAATTAGATCCACTAGATGGTGGTAAAGACCATTGACTATATTCTCCTGTATTTGGAAAAAAAAAAAAAAAAGAGAGAGAAAAAAGTTAGAGTAGATTTTATAAACACCTAACCAAATTCAAACTCCTAACTGAATAAACATTCCTACCTCTGGATTGTATACACCGAAACCGATTGTAAACGTGAGGAAGTGGTGATGCTTTTGGGCACAGCGTCCTGGTACTACGAGGAGCTCTCCAAATGAAATAGTTTTGTCAGGATAAATATCGAGTGAAATGATTATGAATCATTGTGGCAAGTTTTCATACAGATCAGAAACTAAATTAATCTTGCTCTAACTCATGGATCGTGGCTCTCTTTTTCTTCAGATACAAATGAATAGTAAACAATATTTTGGCAATTTTTAGGTTAATCATGTAGAACTGATTACTCAAGAAGAATGCTATTAACATTTAGTCAATTTATACCCTACTATGTGACAAATGAAAATTAATGTTGCTGTTTTTAAGATATCAAATGGGTCATGATTTTAAGAAAAATGATTACCCCTAAAGATAACTGATAATGATGGCTAAAGGCAAGGAGTACCACGCAACTTAGCAGCATCCATAATTCCCTAAACAAATCCTGGGGAAAAGCAAATGCTGCTTAGTCTGTCTGCTGGCTAAATAGGCAGCACTTTCAGTATTGTTTGGTGTGTGTTTTTGCTGTTGGTTTAAGTGTAACATTCCGTATTAATTATTTTTTCAGTCATTTCTCATGAAAAAGAAAGAAAAGCATGATTAGTTGTGTCCGACATCAAAAAGCAGATTTCTGGAGTTGAGTATTGTGTGCTTCGGTTAAGATGTAATACTTTATCTTTCCAAATCAGGTATTCATCAATGCTGTACAGATAAAGAAATGTTTTGCTCTGATCAGTAGAGGTGATGCAACGAAAACTGCAACAGGCGTTTGCAACAAGTGACAAGTGGAAGAAAAACCAAGTTCCTTAAGGAAAAAAGAAAATATTCTTCATTCTAGAAAGATTCCTTTTTTTTTTTTTTTATCATGGGGCTGTTCAAATTAGGCTATACAAAGGATTTTTGAACAGAAGCGAAACAGGTATGAATTTATCTCGCATCTTATCCTCTTAAATTATGGGGAGCACTGGTACCAACACGCCTCAGTGAAGAGCTCTGCCGTACTTCTCGCCTCTCTCCATGCGTGCATATGAAGTGTTGCTGTATTTTTCCATAAAATAACTTTAAAAGGTCTTGACCTTTAGCAGAACCAGAAAAAAACACCAAAACCCCACCATCCCAGTGCTTCCTCTGTAGCTGAGCTGTCCTCAGGGATGATTAATGCGCGCTTTCGAATCGGTGTGCACGAGCTCTCTAATGGAGGCGGTTCATTAAGGGGAACATTTCCATGTTTGTTTTAAATCACTTCTCATGTTTCTAAAAACGGCATTGCATATCGTAGTTTTAGCATATACTATGATCAGAGCAAAACTTTATTGATTGTAGTAACTTTTTTAAACTGTAGACATTTAAAGGGGAGATTTTTTGGGGGGAATTTTATGGTGCTTATGGCTCTTTTAGGATGGAAGACAAACACTCAGCTCCTGATTTTCCTGTGTAACAAGATACCCGGGATTTGTGCATCTGTAGAGCGATGGCTTTCCTTCTCCAGTGCTCTGTCGGCAGCAGTCCAAACCCAATCTGTATGACATATAGAGCCCATTTCAGCCTTACAAGAGCGCAGCCATCACCACGTGGAATTTATCAGTAACCACGCCGGAGCCGACCTTTGCAACCTAAGGAGTCAGTGATTTGTGGAGGCTTGTTAAAGTTGGTAATCTACATTTCTCATTGCTCACCATGGCATTTTAACTTTTTTTTCTTTTCTTTTTTTTTTTTTAAAAAAAAAATTTCTTTTCTTTTCTTGGGGGAGGTTGTGTGCTGACCAGCTCTGGTATCTGAGTTGGATGATTAGAGAGATTAAGTTTTTTAAAAGGCTGTGAAGGAGCACTTGTGTTTGAGAGCAGTGCAGAGTTTCCAGTTTCTTTGGAAAATTATTCCTGGCAGTGTTTCCTTTGAGTTACTCGGGGATGGAGGAGTCACCGGTACTTCTTGCCTCTCTTGCATGGGGGAGCTGACAATGGCTCAAGCTTCTCTGAAAATTCCTCATGTGAAATTTTTCTGCCAACCCAAATAAACAAACAAAAAAAGCCAGGAAAACTATAANCAGTAAGTGATTTTCACAGATTCCATGTCACTTTTGAACCAGGCTGGGTTCCTGGGGCATAAAAATGAGTTTTGAGTACTCAGTTTCCTTATGAATTTTTGCAAATCATCTTCTTGGGAGTGTATTATGCTGCTTCTTGATAAACGGAGTGTCCTTTTTCAACATTTAGCTTTATCTGTTGTTTTTGTCTTATTCACTGAAGTTAATGGTAATGAAAAAAACCTTGGTGAATGAGGAAATGGCTGGTCATAATGGTTGTCAGGAAAATTCTGATGTTTCATTTGTTCCTACGTGGGCACAGGGGAAAAGCCATAAGAGTAAAGGGATTTCATAACAAAAGTAATGTTAATTTTCACTGTCAAATTCTTGCTTTTGAGACTTAAACTCACACAGATTCCCCATCAAGACTTGAGATCAGGGAGGAATGGCTTGAAAGAAAAGCTAGATGTATTACCTGCATTAAGCTATCACAAAAGTCCAGTGAAACCTCTGATTCAGTTACGGTAACCACACTCTGAAAAATGGTGTATTTTTTCCCAGCCTAATATCAGACTTTGGTCTTCAACATTGTTCAAAAATGAAAATTACTTCCCAGAAAATGAAGCCATCAGAGTGATGGGAAGACAGCTAGATGAAAGACGGGAGAGCAAGTGACCAATTTTATTATTTACAAACATGAGAGAAATAAGACAAAAGGGTCACAATTAAGAATTCTCAGAGGAAAAATAAACCCAGCAGACGTGTTGCTGTATGGAAAGGGCAGAGGGTGTCACAGTAAGCTGGAGAAAGGACAAGGGACTCCCAGCCGAGCAGCCACCAGTGCCCAACTAGAGTGAGACGAGACGCAGAGCCCACAGCAGAACCAAGGCAGGAGGTCAGGTTTTGCTTGGCAAAGGGTACGACACTGTGAATCAGTTGAGAGATGAGCAGAAAAATGGATAGAGATATACAAAAAGAAAGGTGAGATGACATAGAGGGGACAGAGCTGCCTTGCACAGGCTGTTGAGCGCTGCAAAGGCTGTCTGAGGTTGCTGGGTGATAAAATATTTCAAAGACTTCTCCTTAGTCCTGTATATACTGTAAGAGAAAAAGGTTTCTACCATCTTTTTAGCATAGGCATTTTAAAAGAAAGTATAGAGAATGTACATTAAAAGTCACATCATATTTAATAGGCAAATTGTGTGGTTTGGGGTTTTTTTTATTTTATTTTGCATATAAAAATGATAAGATCAAAACCTACATTTTAAAAAACAGTGGTTTTTTTAGTGTGTTTTTGGTAGTGTTTCAATAACTCATTTTTCTAGATACATGATTGAAAAACAGTTTCTTGAAATATTTCCATTTCTTATATAGCATACAAGTTTCAGAAGCACAATAAGTCCTAGAAAGCAAACTCCGGTCTTCTGACCCCTACGATGCCTTGAGAAATGACTTAAGTTTTGGTTTTACTCTTCCAAGAGATTTTTACAAGTTCCAGTTAGTCTACTGGACCTTAGTTGATCACGATTTCTAGATCATGCCTGATTTCTGGGTTGCTGCTAAAAGTGGAAGGTGGCTCTCAACATCACAGGTTTTTCAAAAGGAGTTTTTGAAAACGTATTTCTCTACTAGTCCTGTCTGTCTTTACAGAACTTACTCTGCTCTTAATTATGGCAATAGGAGCCTGCTTGTATAACTTAACCAGCAAGTACAGGGTTTAGTTAGCATTGAACCGGTTAAAAGGAAAACAAAGTATTTTTTTTTAACCAACTCTAGCTCCACTCAGGCCTAAATTATTATTTTTTCTTCACAAACGGGCATTTTAATGTGTCACTTTTCAGTTCCAGCTCAATAAACAACCATTTATTTACAATTTTAAAGCAATCTTCAGCCTAGTCAGGTAAGAATTATTTCAAAAGAATAAAAACATTTTCATTTCCCATCACTGCCAAAAATGAAAAGAACATGAGTTATGAGTCTTGCTATGTTGTCTTAAGTTGATTACTATGGAATGATTAAAAAACTAGCTGTGCTGTCATAGCAGAAGAGTACATTATAAGTGTAATAACAGCTTAGGGATACAATCCATCAATGCCGTACTTGGAAGAAGAAAAAAAGTTGATCTATTTCTTTGGTCATCATTTTCAGCATATTAGATGACAAATAATTGTACATTCATCAATAACAATAGATTAAAGTTGAAATGATTTATTGCTATTACACTGCTGGTATGATGGAGCACTAGGTCACTCAAGCATTGATGGGGTCTGTATTTAATTTTCACGGGTCTCTTAGCAGAAATAATAGACAGAGAGGAAACCACCTGAAACAAGGTAGATCAAAGTTGGTGACAAGTGATTTGTAGGTTTGTTCTTCGGGAGTGGTGGGCTGGAGGTGGCACCTCTCCTGCTTGGTGCTCTGAACCGCTAAATCGGGCGGCCCCTCACATCCTTGCTCAGCCAAGCAGCCTCAGAAGAAAACCTTGAATGCCATTCCTGAGGGTCAGGCCAGTTAATAAGGAGAAAATTATCGTGAAACTTTTTTTGATGTGAGAATTCTTCTAGGAAGCGTTTTTATTTACTTTTAAAATAACACAGAGGGGAAAACAGCATCACTTTTTTGATGATGTGAACAGGACTTGCATTAAAAAACAGACAATGTCAGTTTGGAGTGTTCTCTCAGCTTTTAAACTCAAATTTAGTTGTTATCCTGAGGAATTTCTCCAAAGAAACTCTGCATAAATATCTGGCAATAACTGTGTCACATCCCCTCCTGCACAGAGTATCTACCAGAGTAGACCTGGTTAAAGGTTTCTACTAAAATAGTTTTTAAACTGGATTTCACCTTTTCAACAGCATCCACATAGGAATCGTTGGGGTTCGATGACTCTGTGACAGTCCCTGATTTCCTGCCCGTGCTGCTTCCTGCTACCCTGCCTGCTTTTCTGCAGTTACTGGCTCAAAAGTGGACAAAACATCTTGGTTGCCTCTTACTGAAGACATCAGGGCTCCAAGAAAATCTGTAACATAATTCATTCCTGGATACCCCTCAGCTGTAGTTTTTACAACAAGATAGTGAGATTACGGTTGAGCAAAACTTTTTAGGCTCCTAGATATTGATGCAATTTTCATGTAACTGAAATGCTGCCTAGAAAAAGATGTTTTTAAAGTCAACTTAAGTTTAAAATGATTTCTACTGTTTTATTAATTTTAGGAGGCAGCTTTCCTGTTATATTAGAGAGGTTTAGGAACTTTCTCTGCATTTATGGTATGGAAGCCACCACTGAGCATAATGATGAGAGAAGGGGCTGCTAAGGGTCAAAATCTTTCTTCCTCACTAGCCAATAGTGAGAAAAACCTGTTTTGATAACATTTATAATCAAGAAATTCCAAAATAATAATTGATGTGCCATTTTAGCATCTGAATGAAATGAGAGAGAAGACAGAGAGACAGTCTCTCAGTCTGTTAGTAAAATGCTACTGCGAAGAACTCAGGAGTCCTTTGCTGCCTGAAACTTTAGGATATGTACGAAAAATGCTGGCCAAATTAATCTGCATTATAATTTCCTTAATTAGAATGATTCTAAAAAGCTCTGGGATATTCTATATTTATTTTTAAAAGACTTTATGAGCTCGTCTTAACACTGTCAATAGTTTTACACATAGCAGAGCTGAATTTAGCATTGGATGGCTCAGAAATAATTTACTACTACTACTACTATTTATCATCATCACCATTATCTAACCTACTAAGATAGTTTCCTTAACTTTGGAAAATTCACTGGCTGTCTAAATAGTTTGTCTTGTGGTGTTTGTAACAGGTAAAGCAGATTCTATACCTGGACGTGTGCTAATGAACTGGGATAGTAGAAGTAACTGCTTCATTTTAAATTAGCAATTGAATTCAAATGATTTTTCCAGCTAAAACTCTATGGACGTGATTTTTTACTTTGTCCCTCTGGGAGTCACGGGCAGAATCTCCATAGGCTAATACCATTAAAAGTTAGAGTAAGTTGTATGAGGTCTTTAACTACAGAAATATTTGGATTTGTACTACTTGGAAAAGCCATACCTGCCAATAAGTTGCCAAAAGTAAGTGACACGAATAGCAAAACACTTTTAATTTTCTGTCCAGTCAAATCTTAGTATTTCACACTCAATTTTCCTTCCTCAGTAATCTAAATAATTTCCCACCTTGCTCATGATGAATGTCTTGCCAGTTCCTACTCAGTCCTTCCACTTTACACAACCTAATTAAAGAAAACATTCCATGATTGCCTATTTTTCCTCATGCATGACAACCTATTATTTTTTCTACCACCTGATTAGGACTTTATTATCCTTGGATTTAGATTGATTTGCTGGGCACTTTAATAAAACACTACTTAGTTTGATTTAAAGGGCTACAGGTTTCAGTCATTCATAGAATTACTCTTATAAGTAACTCACATTCAAAGTACTGTATAGTCCCCATGAAAAGGGATTTGAGGGTGCCATGATATTAGCTTAAAGAAATGAGAATCACAGGTGGTCTTCCAGTTGTGTGTGTGTTGTTAATATTTCTGTTGTAAGCAGTCAGGAGAGGACATTTTGCAATATAATTTGTCACGGGTGATAAATCTGTTTCATCATTTCTGTCAAGAATGGATCCCGTGTATTAAAACTACTATAAATATTTTCTCAAGATAAACCAAAACTTTCATATGATTAAACAATAATACGTTTATGATGACAAATTGCATTTACTACGTGTTATCTGAAATGCAAGACAAAATTAGGTAGTTAAAGTTCAAATGGATGGAGATCAGTTTTGATTTAAAATCAAGCGAATTTTATTAAGTAAATGAGATTTTCATCGTAATTTTGTTATATCCAACATTCTCTTCTTTCAGAAATATTACTTATGAGCTTAGATGATGATTTAAATTTTAATTTTTTTAAAAAAGTGAGCTTATGTTATAGAATAACAGTGTCCAGTGAAAAAGTTCAGGAGTAGTTGAACACCAGGGTCAGTCCTGTCACCTTTGTTGATGTCTTGGAGGACTGGCAAGATGAGGAGGGCTCCACAGGCTGCTGTCCCTGCCCCAGTGATTCCAGTGCTTTGGAATCACTCTTGTCACGCCTTATTCAAACATTTTTGACCACTTGGCCTTTCTTCTGGAGAATTTTCTGACAGTTGAAGATGCAGTCCTGTTTCCTACAGCTCTTCCTCTCTCTGGGTGTTGAGGAGCTCGGAGAGCACAAGCAGGGCTTTGCTGTGTCCCATCCACAGGCTTAGTTCAAGAAATCAGAAGGTAGTAGATGAATGCTGATGTATCAAAGTTTGTTTTCAAAAAAACGTGATTTCTTTCAGCTTTTGGTGCTTTCATCCTTGAACAGAATGAAACTTCCTTATCTAAAAACATCTGTGAGGTAGCTGGCACCAAATATTTACATCTTATGGCTTGTAGATGTACACTGTAGGACACACCAGGTTGTGAGCCTGGTCTACCTGATGATGTATTTATACTTAGGCCTGGCTTTATACCTTGCTCCATAGGAGCTTAAATTCATTATATGTTTGGTTTATTTATTATATATGTAAGCTTTAGCTGGCAAGTTGGGTACCAAATGGCTGTGTTTGTGTACCCGGGACGTGTGGCAGATCAGTATGGGTTTACACCAGCAGATGGACATCAACAATAAGTACTTGAGATATGGAAAATCTTGGATCCTGTGTAGCATTTAGAAACGTGCTTCAAGGGAATCATGTGAAAAAACTCATTTTGTACCCACATGCTGTGAAATTGTTTCATCTTCCTGGTGTGGGAGAGCTCCAGCAATGGACAGCATCCATTTCTTAATGGCACATGGGACAAAAGAAACTGTAGTCTTCTCTTTTTCCATAATACATAAAATATGTCCTCTACTGTTTCTCGCCATTTCTTCCAGAATAAAAGTGCTTTTTGTACTGGAGGAACCAGGTAGGTGTGAATGCACCTTATACTCCTGATTATCCTAGTAAATCCGTTAATATAATTACTCACATGTTTAAATTTAATCACTTTTGCAGCTGGAGAGCAGAAAGTGCTTTCTTGAAGGGGAAATAATTTTATTTTGTGGCTGTTTTGCTGATTTCCCTCTTTTTGGGTGCACTTTAAGAAGTGGAGAAGAAGGAGTTTGTGTTTGCGTGAAGGAGGGCTGCAGAGACGATTATAGTGAAAATAAACAAAAGGATCACATAAAAGCCAAGTTGTAGTGCTAAAGAGACTTAATAGCTATAAACTGGTAGCTATTAGCTTCTAATTACTTTCAAATAATTACCGAATAGAATAGTAAGTGTTAGTAGCTTACTTTAATATTCAGCATAAAACAAAACATTGCTTCCAACAATAATTTACTGTTTGTTCAGCTCTAATATAGACAGATGTAAAACTGGGCCACTTCTATAAATTGAATTACTTTCAGAGTTGTGTGGAAGAGACCTGTGGCTACACTCTGCTTGCACTGAAGTCCATTTACTCTGGAAGCAAACTTAAATACTGAAAAAGAAAAAGAAGACCAACAAACAAATGAAGATTGGAATAGGAGTTAGAGGTGCAAGTTTGGTTCCGATTTCCAGAATTTGGGAGCACCATTACAGCTCAGGTGTTGCACCTGCTGCCTGCAGAACTATAGTTTCGCTTGCTGACCAGAATATCTGCTGGTGATTTTGACTTAGTTTCAAATATATCACAGAATCATGGAATAGCTTGGGTTGGAAGGGACCTGCAAAATCATCTTAGTCCAACCCCTGTGCCCTGGGCAGGTGCACCTTCCACCAGAGCAGGTTGCTCCAAGCACCCTCCAACCTGGACTTGAACCCCTCCAGGCATGGGGCATCCACAGCTTCTCTGGGCAACCTGTTCCAAGGTCTTACCACCCTTGCACCAAAGAATTTCTTCCTGAGGTCTCATCTAAAGCTCCCCACTTTCAATTTAAAACCTTTCCTCCTGGTCCTATGGTTCCCCTCCCTGATCACGAGTCCCTCCCCAGCTTTTCTGGAGCCCCTTGAGGGACTAGAAGGGGCTTTAAGGTCTCCCTGGAGCCTTCTCTTCTCCATGCTTAACCCCCAGATCTCTCAGCCTATCTTTGTGGGGGAAGAATATATATATAATAATGTAAGTATTATCAGAAAGAACTCATTAGTTTGTCCTGACTTAGTGGCCTAATTTACATTGTGTCATCTCCTTTGGAAAGGTTGTGCAAATCTTCGCCCTCTGCTTCTGACTTGAGACCTTGTCCTGTTCCTGAAGGAAAAGGGCTTGGGTATTGATGTATCAAGAATTAAAGCCTACTATAGCTTTAGGGCATCATGTAGTATCCAGAAAAGTTTGTGAACCTTCAAAGTCAAAGAGGTTTTTTGTTTTATAACAAATATATGTTTTCCCTCAGACATCTACTGTATTATTAATTTTTGCTTCAGAACCATGGAGTGTGGTGCCCTAGCATAACATAATGGAACATCAGATAACATTTTCTTTCTTTTTTTAAATGCTACATCTCTTCTTACGCTACTCACCTTTCTAGAGCCCTTTAATTCACTCTATTCTGTGGATTAAGTTTTTTTAATTTCCATTCCTGTACATTTCATTCAGTCTGTTTCTGGGCTTCTTTAAATTTCTCTTTAAACACTTAGTTTTCCACTAGAACAGTGTTTCCAACTGTTTTTTGGCTTGCCAGCTGCTTCTAAAAGTTAAATATCTAATATGACTGAATCCTCCCTGTGTATAACTTGATTACGTCCCTCAGTCTTTACAGTAACAGCCTCTTTCTTCTGTGTTTTCTATTTTCACTTTCAACTAAAAGCACTGAGTCTATTTTGATGTATCTGTTGTGCCAGCGCGGAGTGGTGGGGATGAAGGAGGATGGAGCACTGTAGCTTTATTGTATTAGTGGAATAGACAGGGGCAATTCAGCAATGATTTCTTTCTCCTCCTCCACTCTCACCCAAGCCCTGGTCCTTCACCTCGTTGTTGTGCGGTGGAAACATAAGCCTTCAGCTTATGGTCTTCCTGTTAGGCGTGGATTTGCATTTTATTCCTTTGCTAAGGATATTTTGCCGTAGGTGAAAAGATGTTTTTATAAATCCCCATTGACTTTCTTAAGCCAGGCTTTGAGAGGTTGACAACTGATCTGTGCAGGGGAAAGGGGACCCGTCAGGCATCTTCCCATGGCAAGCTCAGGTGCATGTGTATCTGTTGCATGCTCAATTACCCACCTCCACTCTCCAAATTCTGCTTTTTATTCACGTAGGAGGATGCCCATGCCGGGGCTCAGGGGAAAAGAGAAAAAGGGGTACCAGAGCTTGTTGCCAGCTCTTCTAAATGTAGCCCTTTATGTGTTTAGCATGCATTATTCTTGTTTTCTTTCATTTTGCCTGAGAGTGAGAACGGGTAACTTTTTGCTTTTCTGCCTGTAATAATGAAGCTTTCCTGATGTGGACAATTAACGACTTTTTTGTTCTTTGGGAAATTATCTAGGTGCGTCACTCGGCGGTCTGCACAGCTGCAGCACCAGCCAGCTCCGTGCCAAAGGCTCCTCAGCTAATTCGTGAAAAGAATCAGCAAGGTCTGTACTTAGTGGGGTTTTATTTAATTTCGCATTTCTTTTTAGCTTTTTCTTTTTTTTTTTTTCCTTTCTTTTTCCTTTTTTCTTTTTTCTTTTTTTATTTTTCTTTTCTTTTTTAATTTTTTCCCTCTAATTTCAACTTGCTCACAAAAGTGTGT
Organism: Thinocorus orbignyianus; assembly: GCA_013400375.1. Taxonomy (NCBI): domain Eukaryota; kingdom Metazoa; phylum Chordata; class Aves; order Ciconiiformes; family Thinocoridae; genus Thinocorus; species Thinocorus orbignyianus. The sequence continues at coordinate 564,870 of VXBW01001548.1, forward strand.
GCCGAGCAGGAGACGGATGGGCAAAGCAAGAGGGCAATCATGGCCTGAGACAGTGAGATGGGGATCTTCAGTTCAGCCAGAGCCCAGGCAGCTCCAATTCCTTTTAACCTCCTGTGATGTATCGCGGGATCTAGTTTTTTGTTTTTTGTTTTTTTTTTTACAAGTATTGTTTGTCATTGAAAGAACTCTGAGGAACCCCTTTTTGAAAGGGTTCTTGGGGCAGATGGATTTTGGCCTCTAAAGCTATTTTAAAAGTGGGCAGGGAGACCAAAATCTACATTTAAATTTCATATGGTTTTGTATATTCATAACCCAATCTTTCCTTCCCTCAGCACTGGGTAAATACACCGTTTCAGCCCTCCACCATTTTTAAACTTCATCGTTAGAGATAATCACCCAAATACATAATAACAACATCATAGGAGTGCAAGAAAATATGTTTGAAATTTCCTTTTTATTGTAACATAAGATAGTGCTTCCAAAATCCCAAACTGAATTGCTTTTCGGTAGATAAGCATCAAAAAATACATTTCCTGCTTTCGGTGAAGGTGCAATAAGGTGCTATATCAGTGTAATAGTTCAGAATGATATGCTCTAGTAGTATTTTGATGAATTACATGATTATAGCTAAAATGAACACTTTCATCATGCCTGAATTAATAATGGTGGTATGATTTGGCAAGTACTCCCGCAGTGTTCTTTAACTCATCACTTCAGAAGACAGAGTTTTAGAGCCCATCCTTTGTCTCGGGGAAACACAGGGATCCTTTACGGTTTAAAAACACAAGAAGCAGGAGAAATGTGACAGCTTTAAAAGGAAGAAAAAGAAAGTAATGTGTGCATACCTTCTCAAGCTCATCTCAACTTAATTGGTTTATTTTTCACTGCCTTATTCCAATGTCTCAGGCACCTACGACTGTGTCAAAAAGAAAAAGATCAGTATTTTTTCATGTTTGGTGTGGTTTATTGTAAATACTGCATTTGCTAACGATTCTACAGACCTTATAAGGATGTAATTTTCTCTTAAACCATCAGTTTTACTTTAGATCTTGGGTAATCGGTACATTCATTTCTGAGACTTCCTTGTTAATCAACATATGACCAAATCCACACCACTTTTTAGCTATTTTGAGTGAAGCTGTATTGAGGGTGCCCATTTCAGGACTCCTTGGGGTGGTCCAACCCTGTGTGTTAAAATTTCCCACACTTCCATAGCCTTTTGAGCATGTCTGTTGGTACAGCACTGAGAAAAACCCGCTCTGCTGATGCAATTATAATATTATCTAGCTGGTGATAAATGAACGCTCTGAGTCTTTACTGCTGTCATTTAGTACCTTTAATGACAACTAATTTTACTTGAAATAAGAATAATAGCAATTAATCTACTGTAGATAAGGAATGTAAACTTTTGCAAGCTATTGAGAAAAATGGGGATGCACAATGCTTCAAAAACATCTGGAACAGATGTTCCTGTAATTACGATGCACCTGATGATTACGCTGTGTTCGCTGGGCTTTGCTGGTACCCTCGGAGGTTGTACGGGTGCACCAAACTGGAAGAGAGGACACACTGTCTGGGGCAAGACCTGTCTTCTCTGTTTTCCTAAGTGCTTTCTGTCCATTGAATTTTACCTCTTGGTTAATTATTATCTTTTATGTTTGTGTGAAATAGCAATTTTCTGCCACGAAATATCTCAAGTCTGCTGATGCAGAAAGTCAAGTAAACCTATGCTCGCTGCTTCCTGAACCTGAGCTATGGGAAAAGTAATATTTGGGGCAAATAAGATTTTAAGGAATGTCTTGTGGAGTTTAGTATAGTTATATATATAATACGATCTATGATATTATTACCTATGCAGGAGGACATGACTTTCTGTCATTCTGTTTAAAGAACATTATAATTGAAGCTAAAAATGTAGGAAGGATGTGAGACATCTAAGAAGGTCACCTCAAATGAGAGCAAAGGAAGATTAGCTCAAGAGTGTCTTGCCTATCTTTTGTCTAAAGCTGTTAGATATCTCACCGTAACCCCTCTGTTGGGCCGTGGTTGGCAGTGACAAGCGCCAGGTTTCTGGTCACTGCTAAATATCTCTCCAGACCTTAAGCAGAAATTTGGCAGAATAAAATTAAGCCCTGTGGATGCTTAGTGACCACCTTGCTCACACTTCCATGTTCAGAAGTTGTGCCAAAACAGGACTAATGTCTTAAAACAGTAAATTCAAAGGGTGATAGCCAATGCTTTACTGAAGAGAGTGATAGCCAGTAATCAAGTAACTCTTTCATTCTTTACAACCTTCTTGATTGCTTGGTAGGACAACAGCTAAGTCAGGTGGAGATGTTTGCTCCCCACAATAACGCCCATTTGGAAGTTTGTGTTTGTCAAAGCCTGGGTTTTTGCCCTTTATCCTGGCATGGCTACAGAAATGTCCTGCAAGCTGCATGAAGACTTTCATGGTCTGTAGAAGCTAAATCACTTTACCATTTTGGTGTTTTGTTTTAGGTTTTGGTGTAAGATGTATTAATTTTTGGCACTCTAATAGTGTAAAATCTGTTAAATACTTGTGTGTAGAAGCACAGCCCTGGTTTAGCTCCTGTTATAATGAGACAAATTGTAATTCTTAATTGACTTCTCCTATGGAAATATAAGCAATATAAATTACAATGCCACTAGAATAAGAGAAATGGGGAGGAAAGCTCTTTTTACAAGCCTCAGGATGATAATTTATAAATAAACTAAAACTAAGAAGCCTTAACAAAAAATCCCTACGGAATCTGACATTAACAGCCTTTACTTTTAATCTGATACAGTAAATCTTGGAGCTACATATTCACAGCAGAAATAATAGAAACCAGACCAAGCTGGAATAGGTATGGGGGAGTTGGAGAGAAACATGTCTTTTCTTTAATTAAAAGTATATGGTGATTTTCTGGTATTCCAAAGTCAACAAGTCATTCCTGCCAACTTGCTGCCAATCAGTTTGTTCCAAAGAAGGTTTCTTTGGTTGGACTCAGTGCCTAGAAGCAATGCAGCATTGCCAGAGCTTCAAAATCCAAATGTTCTTTGGAATTTTCAATATTCATTTTGAGAGCTGGTCTTCAGACCCCAGTGCTGTAATTACACGAGGATCTTAGATTTCTAGCTATTTTGTGAGCTGCAAGTGGTTTAAAAGAAAACCTGAAATCCAATATTAATTATTTTTATAATGTTATGATTCTTTGGGAATTCTTTTGAATGCAAAAAATTCTGAGAGCATGAATACTGTAAAAATTTTTTCCAAATAGAGGATAGAGTGAGTTTCTGCAGTATTAATGATGACTGAGAGGAGAGTGCAAGATGTGGTGTCCTGTGACACTTGATGGACGTGATGAAGAACTTGGAGGGCTGGAGCACCTCTCCTGGGAAGACAGGCTGAAAGAGTTTGGGTTGTTCAACCTGGAGAATGTTTCAGGGAGACTTTATAATGGCATTCTAGTACCCAAAGTGTGCTACAGGACGGATGGGGAGCAACTCTTCATCAGAGAACGTAGTGATAGGACAAGGGATAACAGTTTTAAGCTGAAAGAGGGGAGATTTAGATGAGATATTAGAAAGAAATTCTTTGCTGTGGGGGTGGTGAGGCACTGGAACAGGTTGCCCAGAGAAGCTGTGGCTGCCCAAACCCTGGAGGGGTTCAAGACCAGGCTGGATGGGGCTTGGAGCAACCTGTTCTGGAGGGAGGTGTCCCTGCCCAGGGCAGGGGGTTGGAACTAGATGATCTTTAACATTCCTTCCAACTCCAACCATTCTATGATTCTAAGGCTGGAGAGCGGGATAGGTTGCGAACAGGTCCTCAACTGTGTGCATAGGTGCTAGAAGAATGAAGAAACTTGATCTCTTACATATGTTGCACACCAGTAATGGGACCTAAGGATTTTCACAGTCTCATAGTATTGCCAGCGGCCTACATTCAAAGATCTTTAGCTGGATATGAGAGAAATCATGGGATGATCTTAAAATTGTGATAAAAACCAGCCAGATTGGCCTCTTTACTTGTCTACTTGAGGAATACTTGTAAAAATATTGAGCTTGGGACTAATTTTCTCAGTGATCAGGGCCTGGTTTTCAGATTTACTTTTTCAGAGCTACTAGCATTTTGTATAATCTTGGTTTCTTAAATCTCAGTAATGGAAGAAAGAATTAACTTTACGGCTTTTCCACTGTCATGATGAGGTGATGAGAAGCCCTGATAAATCCGCTACAAGTTTAGTAGTTCTATGATGGTCATTCTCAACTGAGAAGGATTTAGATGGGAACATGTAAGAGTTTGCTGTGGATTTATTTTTACATTTTTATTTATTTATTTTATTTTTTCCTGCAGAGAAAAGCCTGGTTGTGTCTGCAAGATGGAGGAGTTGAAAATGACAGTTGCTCCTTCAAAAAACCTGCAAACATGGAGGCCCAAATTTAAGCCAGACTCTTCACTTAGTTCATGAATGGTGACTTAAATGAAGCAAACCAGCTATCCCTTTAAACACTTTTGTGAGGTAAGAACCAGTATTCTGCATATGCACGGGGTTTCCAGCACTTAATGAGTTAAATAGAGGACAATTTTCAAAATCAAAGGGAAATACCAAAATGATGTAGAAGTATTAAGTTTATAGGACCAAATAACATGGTTACTTGTTAAAGCAGAGGGAGATATCATGATGTGAAATTGATGAATATTTATATATTTTGAAATTCAAATTTATTTAACAAACTCTATGACTGGGCAGAAAAACACGTATCTCTGATTCAATCCTCTGACAGTAACTTAAGGATAGTGACTTTGAACAAAGGTATAGAGGAAAGACCATGAATTTCAGAGCAAGTGGAATACAGATACTTAAGGTAGATTTTGTCTTCTCACTTGCATGTGAATTTTCTATTCAAACCACAGTACTATGTGTATTTTTCGTCAGTTCAGAATGCTCTTTTCCCACTGATTGCTTGGGGTCATGAGGCTATTTCTTATCGCATCTGGTGACACGTTCTCCAAATTAACCCTGAAAAACTTTCTAAAAGAGAATTCCTACCTTTCTTTTGGATATTTTCTTCGTTGTAAATTTGATGGACACTTATGGAGTATGTGCGGATCTCCAGTGTCGGGCCTAGTGCTGCTTGGTTTTAAAGATCGTTACCAGAGGAGTTAAGCCAGGGCTTTTTTTAAGGTGTGGTTTTTTTTTTTTTTTTTTTTT
>VXBW01001548.1:570101-596098 GCA_013400375.1 Thinocorus orbignyianus
AGTATAATTTTTAGTAACAGAAAAGGGGCATAATCTCAACTCCGTTCCCAAAGCAGAGCAAACTGAGAAACACACAAAGTCAGTGGCTGGGTTGACTTGTGCTTCCTGGAATGTGAAAACATCTGACCGAAATTGTATTAACTGAAGATTAAGTGAAAAGAAAAGAAATAAAATAATATTTCACCCTTTTCCGTGACTCCATTGTCCTTGCACTCGGCTGTAATTGCCCATCTGACGGAGAGCTTGGAGATTAACATCACTGTTCTTAAACCATAGGCTACATACGCCAGACTGCGGAGTGTTGTGTCAAGCCACTTAGGCATGAACCATCAGCGTAGAGAGTGTTACTAAACGCTCCTATTTTTAGGTCATGCAGATGCAGATCATCTCGAATATTTCTCTGGACGAGTTGCTAATCGCTACCTTGTTCAGAAATCTGCTGGATGTTCCCTGTACGCTGCATCTGATTGTGACTTTTTGTTTTTTTAGAAGCGATACAAGCAATAATATGAAGCTCGCTTATGAGGCCTGCATAAAATGGTGTATAACAACCAAGTACAGTAAATTAAACATGATACTCATTACATAAATACAATTATATTTATCAGCCTTTTATAACCACACAAAGCATTTACCAGTAAGAGTTATTTTGGAGTAGATAATTCCCAATTAACTTTTACTACTTTATTTTTGCTAATTTAGTTAGATTTAATTTTTCAAATAAAAAAAAAAAAAAGAAGCTGTATCAAATGGCATCTCTAACTATTACACTGGAGATGAGATATAATTAAAATGTTATGTATATGGAATTGCAACTGATGGGAACCTCAGCTTAAACTCTTATTTTTGTCTTTATTTGATTGTTGCCTGCACTGCACAGATAACATGATTGAATTGCAAGATGGCTGTGTGCCCACAGTGCCAGCACTCGGGGCTTGGAAAAGAGAGGAGAGGCAAGAGCTTGAAAGAAAAATTACGTAGAAAATCAAACTGGTCAAGGTCTGGCATTAAATGTGCTGAGGAATCCTATAAGAAGGCCTTCTCTGACCGTACCATCTTCTTCCGTGGGGCTGAGCCTGAGGAACGATGGGCTTCCATGGGTCCAAGGTGAGAGTGGCCGTGATATCTAGATGCCTTTCTGCACTGTGGAGGTGAAGTAACTCATGCATTAATTGCTCACCAACCTTATGATTCCACTGTCTGATTTTCTACCAAACCTAAGAACCACATGAAGCACCTGGGACTTCTTTCTCTACACCAGGAAATGTCCCCATGTCTCCACCTGGATGGTTGTGATTGTGAAAGAGGACCCCATCTAAAATTGTCAGCTAATCTCGAAGTTCAAGCCAAGATGGTCACTTGAGTGAGGTGTCTTTTCCAGTGATTTGAGTTCTTGAGGGTCATTTCAGCTCTTTGTTTTGTCGGTGATGGTGGTCATGGACAGAGTCTCTCTTAGGATAAGGAACACACGGGGAATCTTTTGGCAAAGTCTCATCATAGTTTTGACGTGCTTTGTAAAGAAATCCTTCAAAGTAAAAAGAAGGATGATTCTGAAAAGGCTTCCTACCTAGTTTTTGCATTCATGATTTTGATTTTGTCTTGAGATACAGGACTTAAAATCTATAGATGAAATGGAGGGCATTGGATTTAGCCATGGAAATCCACTACAGACATGCTGTGTCTGTATTTCCCTGTCCCTATAACAGGAACAGTCGGAACAGTCTCACAGAGAATCCCTCTCTTAGCAGGATTAAACGTGCTGATGTGGCTTTACAGATTTTGGCTGGGGGGCCAGGGGGTCTCTGCACCCCTGGGGTGTCGGGTAGACACGCTCAGTGATTTGTCACAGGGGGAGGAACGGTGGAAAACATGCGGTATTATTAAACTGAACCTCTCTTAATTTCTCCTGTCACTAATAATTAAAATGTAAATGCAGTGTTGCTAATTGTGTTGCAGACAATATGATTTTAAAATAAAATAAATGTGAACTCCAAGTGTCCAACACGACTCTAAGACAAGAATTAATGTGTTTCAGAGGGGAAGGGGGGCTTTGCTGATGGTAAATATCAGAGCTATCTTTCTAAAGGCGAGGACAGTCACAGATCCACTGTTCATTACTTTGGATGTGTCACATTTGCTAGTATGATAAGATGTATTATGGACGAGGAGTTTTACAGATGGAGAGAAATATCCATGTAAGTTGTTTATTTGATTTTTTTTTCAATATTTTTTCTTTTCTGTACTACCCTGTCCAACCTTGGGATAATGGAATTATTTTATGCCTTCTGCACTATCATCAGGCTTTGGATGGCTGCACAAAGGCCACTGGCAACAGAATAAGATGGCTGTAAAAAAATGCAAAAAATTGGGATAGGGAAAAAAAAAAAAGGTACAACCAATAGTTTGCCCTTAAATTTAAAAGGAACTAAATGAGGAACTTCTGGACAATTTATCTTGCTGTTTACAGATAACAAGTCACTTTGTTTTTATGTGCTCAGTCTAGTATTCCATAATTTATTTGAAAGAAGATGAGAAATAATGTAGATAAATGATGAAGTGTCAGGGTCTGACGCTCTTAAATGAAGCTATTATGGTCAAAGAGAAAACGTAAAACCTGCGGCTCATTATGAGAGCGTTCTACTTGTCAGTTAAGTGAAAAGGCCTGGAATGATTTCCAGTTTATTTGTCATTGCAGTTATTAAAGCTGTCTTTTTGGTGCCATGAAAATGAATTGAAGACTTTATTCGAAGTAAATTTGTACTAAAGCTTTCAGATGTATCTTATGTGAGTTCAGTGAGGCAAGAAAACAGCTTAAAAGCTGAAATATTACAAGAAGGCAACTACTGAAGTCCTGAAACGCACAAGAATACAAAGTCTGAGGAAGTTACACAAATAAATGAAGTATTTCATCTCTTGGGAAATAAAGCTTAGTTTTACTATATTGTACACTTAGACAAAGAAATCAGCCCTTGTTAGTGGCAGCAAAATATTGTCTTTCACGGACTTGTGCCCAGTGCTTACTTTTATACCAAGCTATTTATTTTGGGACAAGTTTATCAGAGAAGTAGGGCTTCTCTGTTCCAGGCTAAGCAGAGCATCTTTAGAAATACTACTTCTGAGTCAAAGAGTAGAAGCTATATCAATGGCAAGATTAGGCTTTTTATGGTCATCATGACTAATGCGGTTCAGCAGCGGGACACAACGATGCGTGGGAGATACGGGACAGGGGAGACCAACCCAGAAGGATCCCTTTCCCTAACTGAATGGCCGGGCTCCCAGGCAGTGCATCTGACTACAGGGAAAGGGAGGCGTTATTGACGTTTTTATCCCTCTTGTAATGCACTTAAAATACTTCCTGAACCTTGCGTAGCTCGGAGGTTAGAGTAAAATTTCAGTTCGCCGCCAACTGAAATCAACTTAGCCCTGCTACTGAGGTGGTCGTTGACACTCACTTTATTGCAAGCCCTTCTTAAGATTATTTCTACTGAACTGTAAATCTTGAGTTTATGCAGAGACGATTGATAGGTTTATTTTATTCTGTTTTGTCTATTGCTCTGGATTTCTTTTCCAGTAGTTGTGTTCCCCACTAGTGCTTCGTATTTGCCAAGACAAATTAGTGCAGTTATACTAGGTTTGGACTGTCCAAAAGGAAATTAAGAGTCTTTTTTTATTTTAAATTGAAAGCTGTAGGAGCACTAAACTGAATGCTTAACTCCAAGCTCCAGCAGTCTTACAGCAGTATAGTTGACACTTTATTGCAGATATTACAAATGTTATGACATGTCTTCAGGGTCAAGTTAAAAACAAAAAGGGTTCCACATTCTCATCAGAAGTAATCTGTCAGTTTTGTCATCAGATATTATAGCAGCCCTCAGTAGCAGTGTCACAGTCAAGGGTTTATCAGGCTCTGTGGTATATGTATACATACTCTGATTTCCAGGGGTTTATATCTGCAATAAAAATTCCCTCTGGGCTAAAACTTGGCATTCATAACCCAAAGGGATTTTTCTAATTAAAAAAAAAAAAAAAAAAGTATCAGTGAAGCTTTTCTTGAATGATAAGGGCACCAAAAAATTTAAAAAACCTATTCTGCATTTTAAAAATACTTTAAATCTTTTAAACTGGCAGACTTCAAATATTTAAGCGGCCAACTCTCTTTACATAAGAGACCATTAAAAAGGACAACCCAGGAAGGGGATAGGTGGCGGCGTAGACAAGTGCTTTGTGCTCATGGTGAGTATAAGTGTTGAGCATTTGATGAGATGTATAATTAGCCCCACATTTCTAAAGCTCTCGGTATCTCTTTCTATTGAAACTGTGCATGAGGGAATTAGGGTGTCTGATGCACAAATATAAATCATTTCTTCCTCGCCACCCTCTGGCATGGTCCTGCAGAACAGGGCTGATACGGTGTAAGCTGCTCGGATGAAGGCAGGCCTTCTGATACACGTTACCTCTGTTCTGTGTAGAAACAGGGGGCTTTATTTTCTACAACTGCCGGTCTGGTACAATTTTTGCTCCTGTTTTCATGAAGGTAGCAACCGAAATATGCAAAGTGCAGTAGGGAATTGTGGAAAAAAGGCCAATAAACCAAGAAGAAATGCCCAGGCAAATGGTGGTTGTGGAAGGGAGGCGAGTACTGACAGGCGTCAGTTATCTCTGTTAACCCTGAACACTCATTCATTGCTAAGTGATGTTGTAGGGTTGTTTTTTGACTGATTGGTGAGAAGATAAGGAGCTACATATTAGATACAGAGATGCTTGCACTAAAAAAAGTGCTAAAAGACCATCTCTTTAAAAATTCCACCCTTAAGCCTTTGCTTGCATGCCAAAACTAGACTTTGTAGGTGCATTTGCAAATGCTTTGTGTAACAAGTGGGCTATATACAGCAGGTACCACCTGCTCCTATTTATTGTCTGTGGCTCAGGGAGAGTGATAACAAACATATTGCAGTCACCGTGATTCTCCATAAAACCCTGCTAAACCAGCAGAAAAGAGGCACTGGTGTGTGACAGGAATGGGGGGAAACACGGATACAGTGTATGTTTGCAGGTTGGTATAGTTCATTGGACTTCCTAAGGGGAAAAGAAAAGAATGTGAATAAAGAACACCAGCCCTGGGAGGGTTCCCTGCCACGTCTGTGGGGAAATTGTCCTCAAAGAAACCCACATGTGCTCCATTATTGATCTTGGGGAGGCCAGCCTGTTCAGTTTAGGGTCAAGCACTGCTAAAGTCTTCCATTGGAAGAGTATAAATGGGCTCTTTCAAGATACTTCCTATTGTCCTTACCTGATTTCTCCACATCTGAATGCAATCCTGAGTTAGCACCATCCCTTTGCCACCAGAAGCTGCTTCCAGGATGTATCAAGAGAGTGCTATGGAATGAGATTGGTACCAAGGATGTTCTAATTTTGCTGTGTTTAATTATTTATCATCAAAAATGTAACTCTTTATTTTGCTGGAACATAACTTCTTTTCAGTTTTGACTTCTCTCTAGTGGTGAACATGGACTTAGTCAAGTTCCCACAGGCAACTAGTTGATACAGAAAGGTGTTGCAGAGTATCCTACAGAAGACCAGCTTGGAGATCTTAGAAAAATGATGGGTATTTTTTCGCCAGTATGCAAGAATTACAAGCACCAAGATGCAAATTAACGGAGTTAGGAGTTACTTAGTTGCTCTCTGGTAAGTGTCATTACTGGGGAGACAACACTTAACACTGGGTAAATGTCTGTATTGCAGATATTTTCAATTTATATAGTAGAATATTTTTCTTGACTTTAAACTGTGTAGGACAAAAATTATAGATGCACAGTGTCCACTATAGGGTTATTTTTGACATCTGCTTTTGCATTTAAAAAAAATATCCCATTCTTAGCCCCTGTGCTCTGAAAGTCCAGAGAAATCTGTTGAGAGACCCATCAGCCATCACTCCCCTTTTCCACAAAATTGGCTCATTCCCCTGTACAGAATCCCAGTAGCACTTGTGAGCCAGCATAGTTAGATACAGTGTTTTCACTGGCCACCATAACCTATTTCCTACCTGCCCTGTGGCACAAATTCCCCTAGTTTTGGGCGACAGCTGCCTACTCTCTGCTGTTAGATCTCTGGAAATGCCTAATATTCCCTCAAGTCTTCCTGAGAAGTTCAATGTGAAGGATATTATTGGAAGAAGATGGGGACTACCTGAGTCATAGGCAGTCTGGTTTTTAAGATCTACATTGCCTTTCTATTTTCCTGTGGCAAATGTATGGATTATAGAATCGTGGTTAGAGTTGGAAGGGACCTTAAAGATCATCGAGTTCCAACCCCCCTGCCCTGCTCCAAGCCCCATCCAGCCTGGCCTTGAACCCCTTCAGGGATGGGGCAGCCACAGCTTCTCTGGGCAACCTGCTCCAGTGCCTCACCACCCTCAGACCAAAGAATTTCTTCCCAGTACCTAATTTAATCTCCCCTCTTCCAGTTGAAAACCACTACCCCTTTTTCTATCACTGAACTCCCTGACAAATTAGTACTGTTCTGTGATGTTTTAACAAACTTCCAGTTTCTGCATCAAACGGACTAAGACTGATAGTGACAATTTTGATGCCCTGTACTGGGACGTAAGACTGATGAGATGGAAAAAGGAAGGAGTATCTCAAGGGACGAGAACTGTTTCAGTAAAGGCCCATAAATGCAAATCTAAGTACTCTTTTTAGTAATGCTGGTCTATTATTACAGCCTGAAGGAAGTTCATTTAATTAATAATTAAGCTCCCCATCTTGAAGTTGCTCTCAATATGAACTTTAGCATCAGAAATGGCCAGGAATTTATTTTACAGTGCAGACGTAAGTCAGAAAAAAAACAGCATTGTGAAAAAAGCCAAAACTTTTACCAAATGCACAGACCTATTTTGTAAAGTTTCATCAGGTCCAGTATGTTGATTAAAGCCAGAGAAAAAGAGAACAAAATCCACGTTAGAAGAACCGGTATCAAATAGTCACTGCGATTACTCTTGGCTTTAATGAGACAGCACAGGGGTGATAATTATATTTCAGACAAGTTCCCAGGGCACCAAGCTACTTATTGCTCAGGGTGATCTTTGGCAGTCTCTCCGATTGTGCGTACTGTAACGTGAAGAACAAAACCTTTGTGCCCAGCTCTTTCCTTCCTGGTGGGTGCCATCCTGGGAGGATTCTGGACCAATGCTGAGACCAGCATCCCCAGGCATCATCGGAGTCCCGCTGGGACACTGCCTCCCTTTGCAGCTGGGTTTTCCTCTGCTCTGGGCAAGATTTTTATCCCTTTTGCGCTCCTTTTTCTCCAGTCTGCAAAACTGCAGTGGTAATGGTTAGCCTGCTGGGATTTTAGAGATCGTAACCCACAGAAGCATCAATAAAGTGCTTTGGATTTTCTGGGTGGAAGCTGGTACAGAAATGCAAAATGCTGTCGATTTATTTCCCCTCCTTGTGTTTTCTTCTATATTCAACTGGTTTTGTGTTGTGCTCTGTTTTAGCCATGCTCTTATTTGGTTTCTGTTTTCTGTTGCATCGCGGTTCGTGAGCTCATTCGGTTTTCTCTTTAATCACTGATGTTACTTGACTCGAAACCCCTTTGAATAGTTTACTCCATGTGGCAGCTGTGTGCCGACAGAGACCTTTTGTCTCACATCTCTGTGTAGGGGTAAACACTTGCCTCTTCAGAGTGCAGAAAGATATTAATTTCTGAGGTTGGGTGGTTGCTACCCACACGGGTGAATACTTTGGACTGTAAATCAAACAGCGTCGGTGAGGAAGAAGTATTTACTTACTCTATAATTCACAATAATTAATAAATTATAATCTCTTTTAATTGTTATTACACAGATAAGCTCTAAAAGATGCGTATACCTCGTGATTTTTCAGGGTTTTCTGCTGGGTGGGGTGATGAAAAATCTGTGTTTGGGGAGCAAAGAAAGGAGCACTCGGCATCAGCCTTCGCTGCTGGTTTGATCAGGTGCCCAGAGATGGTGAGGTTTGCGTTGACTTTGTGGGCTGTGAGATTGTCTGTCTGCACGATATTAACAACCCAGATCCTGAGGATCAGGGTCAAGAAGAATTTTTTATTTTGTTCGATGATGTCATCAGAGACGGGACATAACAAGTTGAGTTGTGGGTTGTTTTTTTTATTTGATTTTGTTTTCTTTTCTTTTTAAGCTCATGCAGATGAATAAAAGCGGAGTAGAAGCAGGCTTATTGTAGAAGAGGAAAATGATCCAATAGTTCGGAGTAAAGGAATAATAATGTGAGTAGCCTGTGAAATTGGTATGCAAGAAAATGGGGATAAAAATTATGCTGCTGGTCACCTGCCTTTGCTGGCATTATTTTACAAACTTCACTAGAAAAATAAAATAAAATTGTAATTCTGCAAAATCTGTAGCTGAATGGCTTGAATTCAGATGTGATTGTCCTGTAAAAAGACAGAGAGTTTCATGGTCAGTCTCAGTATGTAAAGTAATGTTCTGGGGAGTCTGAAAAACTGTGAAAACATAAATTTGATATTTTTTTTTTCCTACCAAACTGCCCAGGGGCAATACACTGTGGGTGGAGTCTGGCATCCTACTATCTAGCATACATTACTTAGTGCAGGCTTGTTTTTGGGGAGGCTTTGCCTGCTTTGGCCAGCTTTGACTACCCTGGTGTAACTTTTAATGTGAAGTAAAAGTGCTATTTTAGAAGTCCTTACCTTTGAAATCTTGAAAATTCCTTTTCTACGACCTTTTGCAGCATTGAAAAATTAATTTGTAAAATAGTTGGCGTAGGCTGGCTGCATCTGTGTCCCTGCAAAACATTTGTATAATGTAAAAATGCCATAATTTTTCAAAAGTCTGGAATGATCTTAGACCAAATTTAAAGTTAATTTAACAGGCAAAGTTTCAAGATAGAACACACATAAATTTCATTTTCTCATGACAGCATTTCCCTGTAGAAGGGGCTTTGCATCATGATAATGTGCAGATAACCTTGTGAAGTAGGTAAATGGTCTCATTAGTGATTTCCTGTAAAAAATCATTGTTATTTCAACGCGCTGAGTAGTGCTCCAGTGGCGCTCGCTGCCCTAAAATATGCAAAATTAATGGGGTGAACATCAGCAAAAACAGTTCCGGAGACATCCAGCCCACAAAGACAGAAATGAGTTAAAGATAAAAATCTGTGACATTTGACTGTTCTTTTTCCCCCTGCCTGATTTATCTATAATTCAGACTGCTTAACTTAACTTAAATACAGATACCACAGTCGGAGTATTTGTTAAAGCACTAAGCTGACAAGTACAGAGCACCGGCCATTATTTCTGTTTGAGAGTCAGAGGTTTGAGCTATTCATTTTGTAGCCCGACACTCAGCACCACAATTCCTTGAATTCCCCGAGCTTTTCATACGGCTTCCTCAAGGACAGCTATCATGTCTTAGCCGCTGCGGTGACAGATGGGATACAACGTGTCATGTGATGGATAACGCTGGAGCCACAGTACTTAATCCTTCTAATACTAATAGCGGCATTATCATAGAGATTTATGAGAATGTCAGTTCCAAGTTCCCAGTTCCATTCATGGGTTTTTAAAACTTCAGCTGCAAAAAACATGCATCCATCCCATTAATTCTAATTATCATGGTTCATCTTCTCAGCAGTTTTGTACTCCGGAACCTTTCAGTGCAAATTAACGTACCAAAAAAGTGTATTAATTAATATTTGTAGCTTTTAATTTCTGCAAGAGTGTTGTCTGGAAGCAGCTGGCAGTACAGGGCCGCTGCTATTGAATCTTTGCCAAACAAGTGCAGATGTAATTTTGTTATCTCTTGCTTAGTCATTTACGCAAATTAATTTGAACAATTAGCCTTTTACTGGTCCTTCATGAATCATGCAAAAGGGATCTGCCAAAAAATTGCTAGTTGACAGAAAAGAATTGGTTAACATTGTAAATCTTACAAAAAGGTATTACTATGTTCGGGATAAAGTACAACTTCAGGAAAAATCATGGTGTTTTTTTCTTTTTTTTGGTGCATGTGTTTGCCTTAACTGTTCCACTTTGCACTGATGGAGAAAAAAAAAAATAAGAGTAAGCAGTAGAAATTTGGGAAGTCTGTTTTGGGTGAATACCAAAAAAGTTACATTTCTTGCCCAAATGTTGTCTTTTCTTCGCTACTTGCAGAGCTGTGATGGGTTTCTTTTGAGATGAGGTCTGTGGTGAGATCAGGTACTTCAAAGGAGCAGATTTGCTCATCCTCCGAAAAAACACCAAAATCTTGAGGTTTTTTGGACATCGTTTGAAAGGAAGTCTGTTGTCTTACCCAAATGTCTTTCCTCTTAGTAAAACGGATTTCCACATGTATGTGGCCTACAGCCTTCACCTAAAGAGGTGCTGGGGTTTGTCTTCAGGTACCTCACAACATGCTTATGAGCTAAAACTTTTATTTAACTGAGGTTGAGAATACCAACCTACATGGGAAGTCTAGGTCTGAATGACTGTAAATTCCAATATTTCAAAGTATTGTATAGTCACTCTTAAATAACAACCTATTTTTTTAGTCAGATAAGCCAGATAATCAAGGAAATAGCACCATCCAGAGACTTTGAATAATGTTGTGAATAAAAATCTATCTAATTTGTTTTTACTGTAGAGTATGCACTCTATTAAATTTCTTTTTTTCTCAGAAATTTTATATATCTGTTTGGTTTAAATTGTATGGCATAAATGGCATAAATATGGCTTTGTGGTGGATATTCCCCATTGTTACTTTCAGGTGGCTTTTATGATGCCGCCAAGTTAATTTTTACCAGTCCCTTTGATTTCACTTTTGAGACAGTTCTTGCAATTTTGCAATGTAGCTGGAAGTGCTGTAGCGTTCTTTAATTGAGGAAAAGAATTAATCAATCATTACCTAATGCCCTGTTGCATTCAGAACCAAGTGCATTGGAATGATCTCACTGATACATTTAAGTAAAACCTCACAGTTTTGTCTAGCCACTTCTCTGCCCATCTCAACATGATGAAGGTGAGCTGTCGGTCCTGCAGAATAGGTAAAACTCTTGGGGCTTGCTGGGGCATTAACAGGGCATCAAATTCTGGTTTACTAGAGACTTTCTTGAAGTGTTGGCTGGAGCTGGGGGTGCAACTTCAGCATTAAATCCTTGTGTTGTGGAAATCACACTTGAGCTCAAACAAATGCTGACTCTGTTCGTTGAGCCAGACAGTCCTGTGCAAATTCCATCACTCTGGCAGGGTAAGGTATGGGTCCCTTTCCCTCTAATTGTTTTTTACAAGCTGCGATTTCACAGTCTGTATTGTTATTTCCATTTGTCCATTTGATTGCGGAGAGAAGAGACCAGATGTTGTGTGACAAATCATAGCTATTTGCAATCTGTTGGAATTCTTATAAATTGTACCGGGGATCATTTTCTGATAACTGATCCTGCAATCACTTCTGCACGTGCATCACTTAGAGCACGAGATGTCCTATTGAAGACTGTGGATCTATTCATACGCTTAAATTAAGCACGCATCATGTGCGTTTGTGTAAATGTTTGTGTTGTGAAATATGCTGATATTTAGGACTTGCCTGTCAGATTCACCACTGTATTAATTCACACATAATCAAATCACATACTATTATTACACTGTAAAACTTGAAATCAGTTAATGTTGGGTTTTTTATTATTATAATAGGATATGTATGGCTAAAAATTTGGCTGAAGTATGTCTTGCGGCAGAGAGAGCCATTTCTGTTTACTGATGTGTAATTCACAACAAACAGGTTCCTTCAGCAAAGTATATCGAACCCAACCCTGTTTTCCATCTGTTTTTAGGGTCTCTGGCTAATCAAGGAAGTGGTCTCTCAGTGACACACTGAGAAGAATGAAGTTAGTCCCTCTGTAATTGAAAGTATCAGTAGTAAACTTGGCTGGAGCTTGATTAATGGTATATTAAAATCAGAGTCTTCATGGTGAGTGCTAGATAAGGAGTTTTGGGCAAATTACTTGGTTACTGGGAAACCTTTAAATTTTAATCATGGAGACACTTCAGCGTCATTAGGAACTGAAAAAGACAATGGGCGCGGGGAGGAAGTTATGTGAATTGATGTTCTTTTCAATCTCTTCTTCTGTGGTGATATTGAGTGATGCATGGGCTGCAATCGAGAATCCTCTTGCTCCCCATGCCTTTGATTGCTGTTGTTATAATTTAATATTATACAGTCCTTTATGATCATGGAAATCAGATGAGATAGTTGCAAAAGATGGAAGGTTTTAGTGTAAGAAAAAATTAGTTCAACGTCCTGGTTTCTCTATGCTGTTTGACTGAGTAGCAAAATGGAGGGACACCGCAAGTTGTCTTTAAAAGTAGTGGAAATAGAGAAACACCACCTTTTACACACGTTTATATTTTTACTTGATGATAACTTTCTGAATCTCAAACATACATAATTTCAAAGTCCATTCTTCTACATTCTTCTACGTGCATGCCTGTGTTGTATGTGGGTGCACGTATGCAACGTCTATGATATACTCATATTTATAGAGGTGAAGTGCTATAACTTTATGAGAGTTCATATAGAACGTAGATTCAATTCAAACAAGTGCTAGTAACACCGCTACACTCAACCCCTGCAGTCACATCTTTTGGTCCTGCCTTGGATTTTCAAGTAACTCTAAGGACGTCAGGCTTTTGGCTCCAATGTCATTGAATAAACTAGATATACTCAACATATTTGAAGGGATGGCTTGGGCTATCAAATTCATTCCTCAGCTTTTCTAAACAAGCATACAATGGAATTGGATTCATAAAGTGACCAAACTGTGATTTAAAGGCAGGTCATTCGTTTGCCTACTATGGGAGAACCTCTCTCCTCTCTAAAGATGTCATATAACCATATTCTTCTAATGGTCCAAATTTATCTGTATCCAGTGAATGTCCATTTATATTTGCGCCAACATTGTCTAGTAATTTAAAATAGTTTTAACTCCAGCCTTCATTCATTTTACTGGTCTAAATAAATGGATTTCTATCATTTTTATCACTTCAGAGAGTTTGGACTTCTGCTTTTTCCATGTTTTGATGAATTTTCCTCCTGCATGTGACCAATCTGAAGCACTAGGTAATCCCAGCATGGGATTTTTACGACAGTATGAATATTTTCCTATTTCTAGTGACAAAATTACTACTTCCCTATTCTAACATGTGCCTACCATTTATGTTCATGGGTGCATTGTATCGGTGGCTTATAGTCAGCATATTGTGAAATCTTTGTCATCCTCTTCCATTTCCAAGCAATAAATTCAAGCTGTAAGCAAAAATATTGACTATTTGCCCCTAAAGTGCAGTTTTGTACTACTAAATGTTATCCTGCTTTTGTCATTGCAGTTCCCAGTTCATTTAATTTACCTATACTCTGGTGTTCCTTTGGGTAGGCAGTGCCGTCCAAATTCATGTCATAAAAAAAATGTAATTGGTATACTAGTTTTCTCAGTCAAATTAATTATCAAAACTGTTAAATAAGATTGGTTCTGACACCTTGGCAACGTGGGATTAAAAGTGATTTGTCCAAAGTCACATTGGAGTGCTGTGAAGAAGATGGTCTAAATCCCAGTGTGTTCTCTATATTAAAGAAACACTCATTTTCTTTCTAAAGGAAAATTTACTGGGAAATATGTGCAAGAAAACTGTAAGATGGGGGAAAAGTTGTCTTTCTAACAAAGACAGAGCTTGCTGCAACAAAACTATTTGTGGAAAAAGCAACTTAGTTTTGTGATATATTCATCGATTATTATAGGAGAAGTTTGTTGGGGTTAGGCTGGAGCTTTCCGAAGGAAACTCTCAACCTGTTTTACTGGCCAAAAATTCAGTGCACAAGACATTCATATAGGATGGAGGAATCATAAATCCGAGATGATGGCCTCAAGAAGGCACAGTACCAGTCTACAAGGAGGTCTTTCCCTGTGACTGTCCCTTCCACCCATTCATTCCAGTTCATCCTGAAACATTTTTAAAATGAAGAAAGTTTTCATGGAGTAGGGAACCATTTTCCATTCAAAACAGCCGTGGGCTGGAGGCTGAATTCTGGCTACAGAAGACAAAATGCCAGACCAAAAAGTGAAAGGAAGAAACGTCATGTGGTGAGTTGTGCTCTGTTTCCTTTTTTTTCCTTGTAATAGATGATGTGTACTTAGGAATTGAGAATATTAGAACAAGTCCTAGGGGGATATGGATTTAATGGAAGGGGATGAAGTTGTTGTGGAAACATAACGTTTATTAAATTTTCTCATTCACATGTTTATTATATGATTTATGATGGCTTAAGCTTATTATGTGCCCCTTTTTAATTTGTCACATTATGATCGTGCATATGTACACAGCCATGCTGTGAGTGAATTCATATATTCAGAACAGATAAAATGCTAGAACAGGCCATTTTGATCACTGACCTGCCTTCGTTTACAGAGCAACCCTCTAATTTCGACCAGTATCGGGTCGTTCTGTATAGATACACTGCTATAGAATATAGGTATATTCTATATACACCACATATTTTGGAAACATCCTTCATGTGCAGGATTTTTAGAAGTAGTGCTATATAGTATTACATCGATTTTTGTGTGTACATATGGCCAAATATAAATAGGGCCACATTCCCAGTGGCACATAACGCCTTATGATTTCAGACACCTCATTTTATGTTTACACGGGCTAATTATGAGCTTAAAACTGGAGAAATATGTGAGGCCTGTAAAAATGTAATGCTTATCTGATGTAGATTAGATCTGTCTTATCAGCCTTGCTGAAGAGTAGCCTATGTGTGATAGGCGTGGATTCTTTATTGGATTCAGACTGTTAATATAGAAAGATGTATGAAAAATTGAAATAAGAGTCCGCATTGCATTTTAAAAGTGCAGTAAAAGGCTGAAGTGTTTTTAATTGCCTTTGCAGACATGTTCAAGGGATGCTCGGCAGCCACAGACAGGCTCTGAACTTCTGCCTGGTGGGAAGGTGCAGGGATAGAAACAAGGGACCAGTTCATGGCATTACATGGATTCACTTTTTCAAACCATGTCCTTTTTATAGTTATGACAATTCATAAAGTGACGTTAATATTTTCTTGTCACTTTTCTTTGCTTTTCTATTCTTTTTCTGACTTTTTGCATTTCTCTCCCCTCCCCCTCTTCTCCTTCTCTCCTCTCCTCTCCTCCCTTCTTATTTATACATCTCTCATTTTCTTTCTCTCTCTTTCTTTGTCGCCACAACACTGGAAGAGTAGAAAAATCAGGAAAAGATTCTGATTAAAGATCCATCATAAATTAATGAACAAAAGTGCAATCTTAGCACTTCATACTAGAATGGAACATTTTTAAAAATCATGAAGTGAAACATAAGAACACTAGAAAAGTTTGGATTGGGGTATAAAAATTATTTGGAAGACTGTGCTAATCAACAGCAAATGTAAGAATCAGGTTGATAGGGCAGTGAATGACTTGTATTTTTTATACTGGAGTTTTTCAATCAGCATTTTCTGAACACAGTTTCTCGTTACGATGATGGGATTAATTGTCACCACGAGAACAAAGGATAACGGTACTTTGAACTGTATTTGTCACCATATGACACAGACTATTACTTGTTTTTACATTCTCTGGGAGGTGTGTGCACTGGGAGGTGCTGACTTTCTCACTGAAATATGGGCCTAGGTGATGAGAAGGTGTTGAAAGAGGGCTAACACGGACCAGGGAGGATGGTTGCACTTTCAAGGAGTCATTACCTGGTTGCACTAGGGCATCACCAGGAAAATAATTGAAATTAGTCCTTGGGATTAATATTCAACTGCAGAAAACACTTTAAACAGGATATCTCAGTCAAAATATGTGATAACCTTCTAACAAATTATGTTTTTGCATAAGTCAATTTTCCAAAGGCCATTCGCAAAACTATTACCAAATGAAGAAAGTTTACTTTAACCCATGCTGGAGAGGGAACATCAGCCAGAGAGGTGGGCAAAGTCTCAAGCTGCTTCCATGCTGCAGGATCAGTGTGGGGTGGTTGGCTAGAGTGGAAGGTACATTAAATACTGATAATGTTGAGGTTTCCATCTCTCCTGCATCCAATGAATATTTTAGAGATGTATTTAAACAGAAAGTAAAAATGTACAGAGGCCACTAAGAGTTATTGGGAATTAGAAATTCCCAATGTGATCCTGCTTTCACATGGGACATCAATCTACTTTTGTTGAAGGATTTTACCAAGACAATTTGGTTTTCAAAGGAATGGTCACCCATATCTGAGAATGTTCTCCTGAGCATCCTTCCTTGCAATTAAACTTATTCAAGGAATGTGTAAGCAACTTCTAGTGGTATTTAGTATCTCTTACTATACTAACTAATTAATGTATAACTGACATACACGTTCTCAGCTTTCATAATGTTATCCTATTAATAGGCAATAACTATTTCAGTAAATCAAAATTAAATGCCTACTTACGACAGTAAGTTTAGAACCCTCCTGCCTAGAGACTTTACAGTGATTGACTCATTAAATATTGCATTGTCATATGAAGATCAGTGGAAAAACGACTCCTGAGCAGCCTTGTCTTTTGTTTTATATGTAAAGTTGTGCACCAATATTTCACAGAAGAAGTGAAACCTCTACAAAATATCTTGGGTATGCGGTATTGCTCACGTCAACTGTCTGCCAAGAGCGTGCTTGACCATTGTCTGTAGACAGGCGTGGGCTGTCCTCCAGATAGGGTTGAAGAGGCAAAGAGGAACATCAGAGTAATATATAAGTTCCTAAATTTATGAGCCCATTTTGCAGATAATTAATGCCCCTGTTGGAACCATCCAAAATCCTGCTGGCGATTTCATAAAAGGTACAGGCAGCTTGATTAAGGGTGAAGAAATAAAATATCTCTCAAAGGTTGGAGGAAAAGAAGGGCAGCTTTCTTTTCCAATGGTAAATGCCTCTGGAGGAAAAATTTAAGTACTTGGTTCTCAGGAAGATTCACAAAGTCCTACTTTTTGTATGGAATGATATGACAACCCTCAATTTTAGGTCATAGATGAAAGTTCAAGGTAAGAAGCAGCTTTCAGACTACTCCTTTCAGTGTGAAGATTTTGATTGCAGTTAGACTAGAGTACTTTTGTTTCTTTCTCGATGATTAATAAAAATTGTACTTGTTATTTATGTTCAACAAATATCTAGTTTTGTAGTGCAATGAAACCACTTTCTAAAGGGATAGGATTTCAGTACTACGTTATTTCTTAGAATTCCATTTCTCCCAAATTTCCAGATGTACAGTCAGCTTCATCACACAAGCATAACATTTGGTAACTATTCCATTATTTCTTCTTTGTTCCAATTTACATTTTTGTCATTTTTTACTCATTAAACTCTAGCAGACATTGCAGAGAGTGTTGATTACACAAGTATTCGTTACATAATGGATGCCAAATACACAGGGTGATTAATTTCTGGAGTTGTAGGTGGGTAAGTAAAGGAATGTGAGGGATTGGGAAGGGAGATGGCTACTATAGTACCTTACTCCAGTAAGATAAATGATTTTACGCAGAAAATGAGAAAGAATTACAGTGATGGAACTATAGTTCTTTAACTTTCACTGCAACATGTAAGAAAAATCTTTAAATATTTTTATTGCTCTAATTTTTAGTGTTTATTTGACTTGGCACTTATTTACAATCCACTTTCTATCTTTATTATTTTATTTTCTGGTGATGAATGCTACTCATTGTGAAACAGAATAAAGACAGTGAAATAGAATATATAAATTGCATTTCAAGAATAAAAGCAGCGAAATAAAATATGTACATTGCATTTCAGGTGATGGTGAGCCTCTGCTTACGGTAAATTTTAGTACGATAAAATGCGTTGGCCTTGAGCTCACTTCTACATAAGGAATTTTTAGCTGTAAAAGCTATTCTAAGGACAAGAATATAACACAATGATTATTTTTTTTAACTTTACTTGGATACGATGTATTTTTTTTTGTCACTGTGTTAACCTGAAAAAGATAAAGATACATCTTCTTTTTCCTTTAAACTTTTCCCAACCGTTCTTTTTTAACTCGTTCCTATAATAGTCTGTTTTAAGCAACAACCCTGACAGCAAAACCTATGAGGGTTTTCAAATTCAATAACCAAGACTGGAAAGAAGGCATCCCTCATCTCAACTTTAGCTGAGTAACTGCAGATCCTTAACATTACCCTCTACACTGGAGGTCTTCAAAGTCATCAATCTGTTGGAAATATGCTGACAGCTCAGAGTGGTTCTGTAGTGTCGAAAATGTGCTGTTGCTGCTCGAACGAGTGTAGCGTTCTTAGATCACTTTGAGAGGGATGACTTATGAGGCAAAAGGTTGAGCTTTCTGTTTCAGCAGCACCTTACGTGTTTGCGTGTTCAGTAGCACTGCGCGCATGGTCCCCATGTGGCGAGGAGAGAAGACCTCTGCTCGGATGGAAATGGCATGATTCTGGTCCACCTCGCCAAGCTCAGGAAATAGTAGATGGGAGGATGAAAGTTCAAGTCACCAGCAGAAAAATGGAAATATTTTTTAAGAATTTGTGGAATATAAACCTAGCTTCCAACCTATAAATCCTCTTTCTGATCCCCTTGCACGCTCAGGAATACTTTCAGCGTTGTCATTTTCCTGATGGGGAAATATTTTAAGGTGGTATCAACAGTTGCTACGTGGATTGTTTCATGTTGGCCGGCACTGAGCTGTATCTCTTCAGTGTTATGGTTTCCCCACCAGATCTGCCTTTTCCTCCCTCCTGAGCTGGCTCTTGCTAAACTCCCAGCGCACTTGTGGAGCCACAGGGATTTTTTTTCAAATAAAAAAAATCCATATTTTTCAGGTGAAATGGTCCCTTTTTTTATTGCTTTGCTAAAATTATTTTTAACAGTGCTAATAAATACAGTAACTTCCTCAAATAGTATCAATATTTTTAGCTACACCAAAGGTAGTTGTCTACAGGTGCTCACAGTAGAGAGATTATATGAATATATTGAAATTATTGAAATCTTCATACACTGATGTGTTTGTGTGTATTTAGGGCAAGACAATAATGTCTCTTCTTCAAAGATGATTTGCTGTGATAAGGAAGAGACTGATGGTCTTCTCACCAAATGAAGTCTGTGATAATTGTTATTCCTTATGTAGGAATGGCCACACATCTTCTAGGAAAAGAATCCTTTGGTGGTCTCCTCTCAGAGGTGGAGCTTGTGGCAACAAAAAGAACTGACCTATGTGAAATTCTGTCCGAGATTCCTCGAGGTGAATGTGGTTGTCAGCTTTACAAATCTATCCCATGTCAAAATGGATCGCCTCGTTGAAGTGGAGGTAGGTGAAATAGGGTTTCTATCTTACAGTATTGTTTTGGCAGAAGGAGAAATATTTCTGCCCCAAGTTCACCTCTTTCATGTGGCGTGGTAGAGGACCACATGCTGCTACAGAGCTGTTTTCCTAAGGAGAAATCAAATGAGCTGTGTTACCGACATAAAGGTAAAATCCTCATGACCAAGGCAGGAACCAGATACACAGTTCCACCTCTTGAAAGACTAGGGACTGCTAAGAGCATCTCAGGGGCCCAGAGCTACCACCCACTGACATTGCCATGTAGAGGCATACATGAGGAGACACTTCTATGGAGAATTATACAACTATGTTGGGATAAGGACTAAAGAGATAATGATGAAGCTGCCATGGACGGAGTTTTGTTTTCATTTACTGATGAGTGTCTTTTCTCCTGAGTTTTCTTTGCTGTGTTTCTAGTCTCAGTGCATGTGTGCTTTTTTGCACGTTGCATATTAACATTCTGCAGGTTCCCCAGGGAACGTGTTGATTCTGGATAAGACTTTAAGATTAGTTTCCAGAGGAACCTTTGGCTGTTTGGGCCTGCTTCTTTCCCCCATCAGCATTGCCTGATGTAGTGTTTGTGCGCATAGTTGGTGACGGATCTTCATCACCTTCACCTTCATTACACGTCTTTGGATTATTTGCATGTGAATTTTCAGTTCTCAAAATGTCACTGGCTAATTGTCAGTTCGAAAGGAATGTTAAGATTCTTCATAAAAGTGATGGTAAATAGGATGGTGATATTCTTTTCATGTGAAGATTCAAACAAATATTAGGACTTGGCATAAAAATCCCATTAGAAGGCAAGACAATGGGCCAACATGCAAATTTAAGGTTGTCCCCGTCTGAATATTACACTCAGAATCTTTACTGTAGTACACGATCACCTGCTCCTTTTCCGTCAGCATAATATAATGATATTCACACGTCATCGTGTCCATTTTTAGCTTGAAAAACAATGGTTTCTTCTGTATTAAAAAAAAAAAAAATCACAGGGAGTGGGAAAGCGATGCAAATTAAGCATTAGCAATCTCCAAGTGTACCATTTAGTCCTGGAGCTGATTAATGTTTCCCTTGCAAATATTTGAAGGGGTTGTATTTGGAAGTTTCTCACATTAAAGAATAAAGCTTGGCTGTTATAGCCCTTTAAGTCAGTCAGATACTCAAACAGCATCAACATGTAGGGGGAATTGGGTCTTTAAACCCCTTCAACAACATTTGAGGCTTCTGCCTGATAAATTCCATCACATACCAATAATTTCTACGGAACGGGGATACTACTTAGTTTCAACACTTAGAATTTCCTTGACTTCCTTTGCTTTTCATCTTCTTCGATGTCTTTGTCTTTAGTTTGTCTTTGGTCATCAAATGTCATTTTATTTCAAGTTCCCTTATACCAGTGCCC
The DNA here is from genome assembly GCA_013400375.1 of Thinocorus orbignyianus. Lineage (NCBI taxonomy): Eukaryota > Metazoa > Chordata > Aves > Ciconiiformes > Thinocoridae > Thinocorus > Thinocorus orbignyianus. The sequence continues at coordinate 590,876 of VXBW01001548.1, forward strand.
TGCTCCAACAAGCCCACATATGCTTTTTGGGCCAAATTCCGAGTGCCTTAGGTTTAAAGTCAGTTAGATTTCCTGTGCATAAGACAAGTATGATTTTATGTCCTCTGTATAAGGTCATATGGACGATGAGTGGTTCTGATATGTTAATGCTATTCTCCAGATCAGTGGATCTTCTCCACCAGAAGCTACAATGTGTAAGTGACACACTCGCACTGCAGGAATACTGGTTCTGACCCCAAGTCTCCAGTATATTACTTGCTTTGCTGCAATACCTTTGGGCAAAGCCATTCAACCGTACCGCAAACAACTTGCTTTAAGACTAGAGCACATACTGTTTACTGTATAATCCTCCCTAATGCTCTATTTTTTTTTATCTTGAGAAAAGATTAAAGAACAGAATTACATTGGAACTGGTGGAGGCATGATCCATGCCCCCTTGATTATATGGAAACATTAAAATATCATCAGCATGTTAATTTTATCAAGTGAACTGTATGAGATTTATTCATATCTCTTATCTATTACATTAGTCTGGAAATACAATTTATTCTGATGGTGGGAATGTCAGACAGAGAGACTGAAAACATCTGGACTTCTTAATATGAAACAAATTTTCTAGGATGTATATTGCCACTTTAAAATTAATTCTGCTAATAAGGAGGCAGAAATTTCATAGCCTATTGATCTTTCAAAACAGGGCCCCGGCCCTTTAGAACAGGTAGATCTTAGGAAAATTCCTTTAAGGATTTGTAGTTCTCATATCTTCTGTTACATATTTGAATATCAAATACAATAGATTATTTTAGCACCCTAATATAAAATACTCAACAGCAGATAAAACTCAGCCATGGCAAACTACAGGACTAATAAAAATCAATGAAAATTCTCCCAGAAAAACAACACATCTTAAACATTTCCCAGGTCTGAATTGGTGGATTTTCTTTCTAAACATGTAAAATCAATATTAATTAAAACCAACCATTAAAAAAAAAAAAGCACCCTAGCCCATTGAAAGACAGTTTTCATTTAAAAAATACATTGTATTACACAGGCTAGATTATCACACAACCTTTTCAGCCATGGAGGAGAGCAAGTAAAATTTCTCTTCTGATTCTGTGATATTTGAGATTATTTGTGCTGGGGGGGCACATACCTGCAGCTCTGTGCCTGCCTGGCACGCTCCTGTTCCCATTTTACTCTGAGCACCGAAGAAAAAAGCAGAGCAGGGATTCTCTAATTCAAAATATCCCTTTCAGCCTGCTCTGGGATGGCTGCATTTATACGTGGTTTCCCCTGGAAGTTCCAGGCTAGCCCCTAGCAATAACTTGATAATTGTTCTGGGAAGAGGCTCAGCGCGGCTATCTTATGCACAAGTAAACAGGCATCTATAAGATTAAGAATTATATGCCAGGGCTTTGACACAACCATCAGTTATGCCAGATGCAAATAATTTATTCTTTGTCAGTTCAAATATACAATCATGTTTGGATGGCTTAAATTTATACTGGCACCAAAATACAGCAAGGGCTATTATTTAAGTGTGGCGCTGAAACCACAGATACGCATCTCAGATGACCCAAAAAAGTGGAAATAAAAAATATTAGTTGTTTTTTTTCTGATAGTAACTCATCGTTATTACGTAATAAGAGGTGATGTAATAACTTATCCTTGTCTTGCGATAATATGACATCAGATGTTGGGAGATGGGTCCTTCTCGACATACCCCATCGCCAGGCATTTTCAAGAGTGAGGCATTTTCAAGAAGAGCTCTTAAAAGCAGAGGGGTTTGCTTCTCCTCTGGCCTTGTTCAAAAGATAAAGCAAGTCAACAGACAGGCACACTTCTCTTCCTCCGTTTTGACTTTCCTAATTTCATTTGGGGGTTTTCTGTCAGAGCTTTAAGCTATCAAGGATCAAAAACCCAAGCGGTGTTTACTTTTGAAGTGCAAAGTTTTCAGTCTAGGTTTTCCAAAGAAAAGCAAGGCATATAGAGAAAGAGAAATTACATCAGTTGCTATTGCAGCTTTGATGAGATGAAGCTGGGGCAGATGCTCAATTTGCTCGGGATGTGAAGAGGTTGCTAAGATGTTGCCTTAGCTTTGGAAAGCAGGAGAACGTATAGATTCAGCTCAGTGAAGATGTGTGGAACCACTTCACTTTATGGGCAGCAAGTCATCCAGTGTGTAAAGTTAAACATATCTTCAAGATTAAGACTTCCAGCTTTAAATAGTACCTTAAACATTTAGTTTATGTTTGGTGATACTGTCAAATAATTTGTTCCCGTGCCATCGACTGAAAAATCTGCCCATTTTATAGGAGTTCAGCTTACATGGATTTACTGGACAACAAAATAAGTGAAATTTAAGACACACATCTTAAGCTGAGTTCATAACGGCCAACATTTCCAATAACAAAACTAGCAGTGACAGTGATATATGGCTTTTTTTATGAGACCTGATAACTGATGGATATGTGATCTTATAAATGCTTAGACAAACTAATGCACATAATTATATTTTCCATTTGAAGTCTATTGCTAGGCATTCTAATACAATATCATTAGTCGAAATGGCCACAATGATACAGCTTGGGCAGTTTGTCACAGTAATTACGGGGTGATTATTTTTGACTGGAATAAAGATTTCGGTTTTAGTATGGTAGAAAGCATAATCACAAATTAGAAACAGTCTCAGAATAAAAAAAAATATCACGGAGAGGGACTTTAAATATGGATTATAGTGCAGTTCTAAAACAATTTCTTTAAAAAAAGTGCACTCATTTGGCTGAATGTGTGACTTCATACCAAGTTCCTACCCAAAAGGATGACACTTACCTAATTAACAGTTCCAGTGTATAAGGATTTTATAAAAGGGAAAATCTGGGCATCATAAGGAAGGCTTGTCTTATAATTTACATAAATGCTAAAATAGGCTTTCTTTTTTCAATCGACAAAAAAATAGATCATTTGTCTTCACCATTTTCAGGATGGTTGATTAAAGTAGACAGTGTCCTAACATCTGTATTGAAAACTGTATTAATCAATTGATTAATCACGAGGCATTAATCAAAATCTTCCTTAAGTGTTTTAGTTTTGGAGCAGCTCTTAGTATTTTCTATCAGATTCCTTTTAAGGTGTCCATTATAAAGATTAAATTTGGGTGGTAAATATTGAGGGGTTGAAGCACATGTGGCTTTCCGCTTGAAGGTCACAGCCATTGCTCATTAGTGTTACTTTTAATGGGATAAGAAGCAAAAGTTTTTAATATGTGACTACATCAATTAATCAAATACACATTTGATTTCCTTTCCAGTAAGCAGTCCATATTTTCAGCATGTGCGAAGAAATTTCTAGTGATCTAAACCCTTGGATACTCCAGGCTATGCTGAAGAATATTCCATGGATTGAAGTAACTTAAATTGTACACGCAGATATAATGAACCGATGCACTGACTGTAATATAGTAAATTATTCTTTACTGTTTCTAAATATTCTGCTTTACAAAAACCCATTTAAAGGTATCCTGGTATTAAGGCTATATTTAAATAACCCCATTTTTTCCCATACAATGAATGTAAAACTTCTGACTCTCGGCATTTTAGAATGACAGAAGTTATTTTGAGTATTTAGTTGAGTCGAGTGAACCATAGAGGACCTATGCAATGAAGCTGATCATCTGAGAATTTCACTCTGTTTGGTTTTGCTCAAACCTATTTGTTTTACCAGTCTGAAACATTAAATACTGCTACTCGAGTAAATGCATTTGGTGAAGCATCGATTACAGTACAAAAGAAAACCACTGATTACACATCTCTTCATGTACATGAAAATGTTTCTTCATCTTGCAACCCTTCTCTAAGTGATTCTTAAAGACAGATTTACTGAATCCTCGTTGTGGCTGCTCTTATGACAGACTAGAATTGCCTACGTTTCTACCGAGTGCTTTTTGCACACGGAAAAAAAGAAAAAGAAAAATGGAAACACCAAACCGAAGCATACATTATTTGTATTTATTTGGATTTTAAAGTATACCAAAAAAATGTGCATCTGGCATTCCCATCACCTTTGGCAAAAGTTTAAAGAAACAGGAAATCAAAGCGCAGCAAATTAAATCCTGCAGCCACTTCTCCGTGCTTGGAGAAGCTGCCTTAAAAAAAAAAAAATAAAAAAATTAAAACACTCTCCTAGGTAGTCTTATTTTTGTTTCTCCCCATAGATTACCAACTACTAATTTTATGGTGCTCCAAACTGTTCATTTTGGAGGTGATGGATTCAAGTTGAACAAAGTACAGACAGAAGTCTACTAAATCAACAGCTCTTTATTTACGTGAATGAGAGTGGCCCCTGAGAACAGGCAGCCTCAGTAGCCCCTTTGTGCTGGTGGCTCCAGCTGGAGACCCTGGCTGGCCTTGAATTTGGGTCTGGGGGGACAGTGGCAGAGGGAATACCCCCTTGGGAAACCTGTCCTGAACCAGGGATGGGATATCAGCAAGAAGAGCGGAACCGGGAAGCGGCTTTCGCCCTCTGACTGCAGGCAGGGCATTTAAAGCAGCACTTCTAATCAGATTAAGGAAGCCAATCGCTGCTGATTTGCACTACCTACTGATTACGTTATAATTCTTAAAAGCTGCTTTGATGTGTGTTTACCGGTTTCTACACACAGCAGCAGAGTTATTACGTATTTAAAGCCATTAAAATGCACGGGGAATTTTGTACGCCTTTAAAAATGATACCGGACTGCTTGTCATATAATTACGTGAAAAAAGAAACATGTGTCTTAAAGTCTTGAAATAATCAACAATACGTATTTGGAAAGAAAATAAAACCTGCGTTGTTCTTCCACAGCTGAGTTCTGTTTTCATTTTGCTATTGATGGTGAAGGTTGGTTGCCTTCAGCGGGAAAGGAAATGCAATCTGCATAATTCCCATTAGTTCTTCATCGCACAAATATATACTGATAATAATTCTGTAGTGGGTTAGTTTGTGGCTAATCATCTTTATACTTAGCAGCAGGTGCTGTGGCAGCGCTGGAAAAAGTATCATGCATTTTAGAAATTACTGCTGTACAATTTATCTGTAATGCACCTTTCTATTTAATAAAATTATGCTCAACAGTTCATCAGTTCGGCTCATGGAGAACACTACTGTGATACTGACGTGTAGGCTTCATCACTATTTTATTACCAAATGCCACTGAATTTGCTTTATGAGTTTTTTTTTTTTTTT